>ML408738.1:785-63662 GCA_005239525.1 Nicotiana knightiana
TAGCAAGATGAATAACGAACTAATTGAGGACTCGTTGCAATAAGTAAAATACTAATAAAAATATACAAATATATGTATCGAATATGAAAGAGACAAAATAATTGGAATACTCTAAAACACTAGAAAAACTTTAGAGGTACATTAAATATTAACTCATGTGTTCATACACGAACCTTGGATTGATACAATTAAGTAATAAAAGGATCATGTGCGCATTCCCGCGTCTCAATGCCTTTAAAAAAAAATTTAATTTTTAACCATGTGTATATTTCGTACCTTGGTTTAATATTTAATTTCAAAGAAGTACCTTGTGTGCGTTCCGCATCTTGGTAAATACAACTAATAAAATATAATAATTAATTCAGCGGTAACAAATAAGCCATGATCAATAAAATAGAAGAATAGCTAAAAATTAATTTAAGCCTTACATGAGTCAATAAAGCGACCGTGCTAGAACCGCGGGACACGAGGGGTGCCTTACACCGTCCCCTCGGTCAACAGAATTCCTTACTCAGTCTTCTGTTTTTGTAGACCATATATTAAGAGTCAAACCATCCTTTGTTAAGGGATTCAAGATAAAAGGTGGCTTCGAACACCAAAACTCAATTCCAAGTGGCGACTCTAAATAATAAATAATTCCTTTTCAAAACGTCACTTCGATTGGAAAAACTCTTCTTCACCAACCTCGTAATAGGGTTGCATGGGGAAAAGAGGTGTGACAAGAACCACGGTCAAATAAAACCAAAGCATCTCGGCGACAGACTGAGACAATACATGTGATCACTGCATCGGAGGTCATAGCATCTGGCCTGGTTGGAAGTACATAGATACGAGCTTGGTCACCACCTGCACGACCTCCCCCTCTAGGGCGGTTGATAGCGGTATGGCCCCCACCCCTAGCTGTTTGGGCGGGTGGTGAAGTAACTGGAGCCGATGTCGAGGGTTGGCCCCTCCGCTGAGAAGAACCACCAGAACGACGGGGACACTGCCTCTACATGTGCCCAAACTCTCCGCACTCAAAACAAATCTCCGGAGCTGGAGACGAGGACTAATAGAAACCCCAGGCACCAGAATGACCACTAGAAGAATAATGCATAGAGGAACTCTGAACTGGTGGTGCTCGAGCTGCACTCTAGGTTGGGAGGGCACCGAATGAAGAACGGCCTGGCTGAGAACTGCGGGGACCATGCCCCGAAGAGACACCGCTATAGGCTAGGCGGGCTGACTGAGGAGACCTGAATGAACGACCGCTACCATGCTGAAACTGCCCCCTAGAAGGATCACCACTAGAACCACTCAATCCACGAGGCCTCTTGTCCTCCCAGTCCTCCCGTTCCTGGCGGCGAACCGACTCAGTGTCTCAAGCAATATCAACAACCTGCTCAAAGGTAGCATCTGATACTCTTTCCTGAGTCATAAAAAGATGGAGTTGATAAGTGGGTCCATCCACGAACCTCCTAATCCTATCCCTTTTGGTAGGAACCGACTCGGTGGCGTGACGGGCCAACAATGGCAACCACATCTTATACGGCATCACTGATAGCTCCCCCAGACGTAGCTGCTCAAACTGCCTGCGCTACTCCTCTATGTGAGATTGGGGTACATACTTCTCTAAGAAGATAGTGGAGAACTATTGCCAGGTGAGGGGTGCTGAGCCAACAGGCCTACGCCTCTCAAAGGACATCCACCAAGTAAAAGCATCCCCAAAAAACTGAGAAGTAGCAAACGAGACCCCACTAGTCTCCAGAATCCCATCACTATGAAGCATCCTCTGACACTTATCAAGAAACCCTGGGCATCCTCGCCCTCAGAAACACTAATAGTCGGAGGATGAAGTCTACTAAATCTCTCCAGTCTACGCTGCTCGTCCTCTGGCATAGCCGGAACCACGAAGTCCCGAACTGGAGCAACTGGCTGGGCTGGAACCGCCCCCAGTGTATGATGGCCCTGAGTAACCTGCTCAGGTGTCCGGGCAACTGGAGTATGGCTGCCTCCCCATCCTGAGAAGTAGCAGCAACTGCTTGAGCAAGGGTGGTACATAATGTCAAGATCTGAGCCAAGGTCTCCTGAAGACCCGGAATAACAATAGGCACCGCCGGCGCCTGAGCCTATCCCGCTGGAGCATCTGCGGCGGGGACCGTATCCTGAATGGTGGGTGGACCCTCTTGTACTGCCCCGGCTACTGCACGGGCTGGTCCCTTACCTCTACCACAGCCTCGACCATGACCTCGACCCCTTGCTAGTCTAGCTGGTGGCTGGGCACCCTGATCGGTAGCACGAGTCCTCACCATCCGTGAGAGAATGAAACAACAGAAGTTTAGATTTTCCAGAATCAACAAAATGGCACGACAAAATTCAAGAAAAATAAGATTGTACCTAAGGGTTCCGCAGCCTATCGAAGATAACTACAGACGTCTCCGTACCGATCCACAAGACTCTCCTAAACCTGCTCATGACAGTTGAGTCCTATGTAACATAGGCTCTGATACCAACTTGTCACGACCCCAAATCCTAAGCCGGCCGTGATGGCGCTTATCGTGGAATTAGGCTAGACACCACTCCCATATTTACAGTTTCTTTCAAAAATTTCGAACATTTTAAACATTTCATAAACGTATATAAATTACTGAATCTATTAAGCAAAACAAATAGCTAAACAATCCACAACAATCCTGAAGATCCGGAGCCAACATGTCATGAGCATCTAAGGATAATACAACAAATTCTACTTTCATAATACAAAATCTCGGGAAGAAGAACTATGTACAAAATAAAGAAGAGGAATAGAGATGCTGCGGACGCTGAACAACTACCTCTATGTCCCTACTACGGCTCCGCACGGAAATAGATGACTAACGCTCGGTACCAGCATTTGTATCTGCACACAGGGGTGCAGGGAGTAATGTGAGTACGTCAACTCAGTAGTAATGAAAATAAATCAAGTCTAAGCAGTAAGAAACACATAAGATAAAATCATCAGTTCACAATAAGCACAACCTTTCTTTCCAACAATATATATATATATATATATATATATATATATGAAATAAACATGATTTAAAAGCCAATTTCAGTAATAACCTTTTGAAAAATGTTTTTTCCAACAATTTCAGAAATAAAAATACACGAAGAGTTTAGTGTAAAATGAAACAAATCATAAATAGCCCATCGGGCCAAAACATGAATCATAAATCGCCCTTCGGGCAGAACATCACTCAGCATACCTCGCAACCACTTAGTATCAGCCCCTCGGGCAACATCACTGTCACTCATGCCTCCCAATCACGCGTTACTCAGCAGTCGGCACTCGGCACTTAGTAGGTACCTGTGCTCACTAGGGGTGTGTACAGACTCTGGAGGGGCTCCTTTAGCCCAAGCGCTAAAATCAAGCCACCTTGTGGCATCTCATATCCTCACAAACAGGCCCTCGGCCTTACACAGTCAAAAAATCTGGGTAAGCCCCTCGGTCTATCAGTATAACGGGGTACTCGACCCCAAACATCATTTTATAACTCACATAATGTAAATAAGAATGAGTTTCAAAAATAGTTAAGCATAATATGACTGAGTGTAAATGACAAATCAACACATTGAGGAAATAGCAGCAAGAAAAATCCCCCAAGGGGTCTAAACAAGTCGGCGCGAGGCCCCAAACATGGGTTACAGCCCAAATATAGCAATAGTTTAGAACACCATTTAACATATGATTTAGAGTAAAGTACGCAACTCAATAGTTTCCACGGAGAGGACCTAGTCCAAATCCAAAAAATCAGTGCACGCCACACATTCCTCATCCGGCATGTGCGCCACTCTAAATACAGTGAGAAAGTACGAAGTTCGGGGTCTCATACCCTCAGGACAAGATTTATCGTCATTACTTACCTCAATCCGACCAAAATACTAATCCGCGATGATCTTGCCTCTCGAATCGGCTCCTGACGTCTCCGAATCTAACCAAAACCAGATTAACATCATCAATATACGTTAAAGGAACAAAGCCCAATCAAAAACTTTCAATTTTAGGCACAATTCTCGAAATTGGCAAAACCCGAGCCCCGAGCCTACATCTCGGAATTCGATAAAAATCACAAAACTAGAATCCTCATTCCCCCACGAGTCTACCCATACCAAATTTATCAAAATCCGACCTCAATCCTCACTCAAATCATCAAAAGAAATTTCCAATTTTTCCTCTAATTTTTCCGCAATTTCTACTTTGATTCCTCAAATTACATGATAAAAATCAAGACTAATTCATGAAATTAAACCAAAAGTTATTGAAAAATACTTACCATAATAATCCCACTAAAAATCTCGTCCAAATTCTCCTTCTCCCGAGCTCTCTAATTGAATATTGAGTTATGGCCAAAAACCCCCGTTCTTGAAGCTTAAATTGTCTGCCCGGATCTTTCTTCACTGCGATCGAGGCAGTTCCCACGTGATCGCGAAGAACAAGTCTGCTACCCTATAAAATTAACCTACACAATCCCAGACATACACATGCGATTGCGATTCAACAGGACACAAACCCACGCGATCACGAACCACTCTACGCGATCGCGAAGAATAACGGCTCAGCCCCCCTCACGCGCCCTTCAACTCTTCACGAACGTGAACATCACCACGCGATCGCACTTCACAAAAACCTTACACTCACGCGATCGAGACCTCCACCACGTGATCGTGTATAAAAAAAATCCTTCCATCCCCAGCAAGACCTACTTGATCGCAAACATCATCCCGCGATCGCGTAGAAGGAAACCAGAAACTCACACCACCCAAAATATACCAAGCTTTTAAGCCAAGAGTTGGTCTGTTAACCACCCAGAACACACACGAGGCCCTCAGGACCTCAACCAAATATACCAACACATCCCATAACCTCATTCAAACCTAATCGAGCCCTCGAAACACAAAAAACAATGCAAAAACCCCAAAATCACATCGAAGTCAAGCCTATGAACTTTGAAATTTCTAAATTTCACCAAGGATGCTGAAACCATCCTAAAGACATCCGATTGACCTGAAGATTTGCACACTTAGCCAAAATAATGTTACGAACCTGCTTCAACCTCCAGAATTCCATTTCGACCCCAATAGCCTATTTTCCCCTGCCGACTGGAAATCGCCAAAAACTAACTTTCGCCAATTGAAGCCTAATTCTACACCGGACAACAAAACATCATTCTGAAAACACTTCCAAGTCCCAAATAACCTAACAAATCTGTAGATCCATAAAATCTACATTCCGAGGTCGTTTACCAATAAGTCAACTCCTAGTTGATTTTTCCAACTATTAAGTCAATTTAAGAGACTAAGTGTCTCAGTTCTCACCACGACCACTCCGAACCCGAACCAACCGACCCAGCACAACATAAATAGGATAAGAAACATATGATAAAGCAGAAACGGGGAAAATGGGACTAATCTCACGGAACGACCGGCCGGGTCGTTACATATTAAGACTTTAATTATATTTGGGCTAGACCATTAATTTGGACATCTACAAAATAAGCCCATTATTGTTGTTCAAGCCTTAAAGAACACTAGGGTTGTGTGAAGGCTACTCTATTATAATCCTAGATCACCTCTATAATAGAGGTAATATATTCCCTTAAAAAAATCTCGAAAATCCCATAAACTTTAGGAATATTCACAAAGAGATCAAAATATGGGCGATTCCTTCTTGACAATAAAATAGTTCAAGAAGACCCACAACATCCTTTAATGGATGCATCCTTTTATGGAGATAAAATATATCCCAAGGAGGTATGCATCATCCTACATTTGAGAAACATGCAGATCCAGCCTTCGAATCAAAGAGATAATCAGGAGAAAAGAATCAAGGGAGAAACGTAATTATACTCAAATTTGATTAGTCAAAATAATTTCCTCTTATTTTGTGATTACAGTTAATTTTTCATATCCAAAAAATTTGTTGCAAATAAATTGGCACGCCCAGTGGGACAAGTTCTTCTTCCTACAAATTCGAAACTATAATTTTCAAAATCAACTATCGCGACAGCCTACAGAATGGACAATAATTTTCTATTCAATAATGTTATCGCCATGGAAAAGAAGAGGCACCAGAGCTTGAGCAAAGTCTATAGGGGTAACATCTCTTGTTATCTATACTAGTGGTTTTCATCAAAAGCACAAAACTGCAATAAGAGGACATCGAGTGGTTCCTCACAAAAGCCACAAAATCGTAGATACAACTGATTGCCATGTGATACAAGGTCTAGAATTTCTTGTTTTTTGCCATGTATTCTTTTGGTAAACAAGGAAATAGGATCCTCATATAAGAGGAAATTAAAAAAAAATTCAACTATGTTGGCACTTTCAATTAAAACTTGAAAGTCAATTTTTGCTTGAATATTTGATCCAACATGTTGCATAAATGTGCAATTGACTAAACATTCAAACTTTAACGATTGAAGTCACAACCAAATGTTGAAAAACAAAATTTATTAGTACTTGAAGCCTCTTTTGTGATCCCAGAAATCCTAAAACTCGACAATTCCTAAAGTATGGGGCATTTGTAGACATCAAAACTTTACTACATCAATACTTCAATTATACATGGGCACCTACAAAAAAGCCCATTTATGTTGTCCAAACCCAATAGTATATTAGGGTTTCTTGGAGGCTACTCTACACTAACCCTAGATTATCCCTATAAAGGGATCACATATTTTCCCTAAAAGATTCTCAAAAATTCCATGAACTCTTGGAATATTCATAAAGACATCAAAATATAGGTGGATATATATTGACAATCAGATAGCTCAAGAAGACCCATACATTCTTTAATGGAGACATCCTTTCATATAGATCAGACACATCCCAAGGATGTATGCATCATCCTCTGTTCGAGAAACATGCTGATCCAGTCCTCGAATCAGGGAAATAATCAAGAGATAGGAATAAAGAGAGAAACAAAATTGTATTCACAATTGCTTAGTAAAAATATTTTCCTCTTATTTTGTGATTAAATGTTTTTTTTCATATCTCAAACACTATAAGTCATATCAAGAAGCAAGAGAGAGCTCGTGGATCAAATGCCATAATTTTTTCTACAAGAAATAAATTTTAAGTTCAAGAAATCATGTTTATGATCAAGAAGGAAATCAAATATACGGTGTTCAACATGAAGATTAGTTGTTCTTCACATGATTACTGTTCGTAGAGACCATCAAGGTATTCATGATGGATACACCAAATCAAATTCAAATTCAACTAAAAGGCTCTTGAATTTATTTATTGTTGAAAAGAAGAATCAGAGGAATCATAGAGATTGCACACTTAATTGTTTAAAATAAAATACTATAATATTTTATAGTCTTGATTATCTTCTTGAAGTAAATTTATTGTTTACAAATTCAACAAATCGGGATCTTCAAATAGAATTCGAAGACAATAATTTGCATCAAGAAAATACTTTAGACTATATAATATTGCAACAATTGTTGAATTTTATTTCAAATGATTTGAGCATTACAATCTTTATGATTCTCTGATTCTTCTTTTCTAAGATAAATTCAAGGGCATTTGAGCTTTCTCTTGAATCTATATTTGTTGCTACGAACAATGATTTTGAGTTAAACTAGCACGAACGGATAATTCGAACTTGTACTCCTTGAACCATGATCGTTCTTTGTTCTTGAGCTTGAACTTGATTTCTTGAACATAAACTTAATTGCTTGAACCTTGAAGCTCCTAGAGAAATTTATGGTGTTTCATCCGTGAGCTCTCTCTTGCTTCTTACTATAACTTTTGATGTCTTTTATGAGTGTTGAATACCCCTATTTATAGTTGTGTAAGAGAAGAGTTGTGATGAGAACAAACACTTTTCGACCAATCAGGTCAAATCGTGACAAGGCCGCATTTGATTGGCCAGAACACGCCACTTGCACATGTGGCGCAATTTTGTTGGACTTTTAATTTGACTTAGCATGTCATGTCATTTTGAAATGTGGCATGATCCTATCGGCTCTTACGTTTGACTTGGCGTGCCATGTTATTTGACACGTGGCATTAAAATTTGCCTTTAGGAAGATGATATCTTAGGAATAGTGAATTGGGCTAATCACTTGTAGCCCAATTAAATGGGCTAGTTTGTCAATATTTATTGGGCTTAAGTGATCAATCAAATTATATTAGCCCATAATATTTATTTGGACTAATATATTTAAATATTGACTAAATTATTTTACTGAATTTAAAATCAGTAAATTTCGTATTCCTACAAATGCCTCATACTTCAAGACTTGCCGGGGTACGTAAACTTTAGAGACTAGATTTGAAGTACGAATTTGTTTGGACGTAATTCCTCTGAGTGGTATCTTGAGAGACATTAATTCTTATAAAATCCAATCATCTCATAACTTACAGACTTTTGATCAACCAATTCATTGAGAATTGCTTCTTAAATAGCTTTTGACTCATGAACAAACTAATTTAAATCACATGTCTTCTTCTGCTGACTAAAGTCTCTTTTGCATTTGAAATTCTTTCACAAGTAGCATGGAATATTATCTTTAATATTGAACTTTCTAGTATCATGATGTATCATCCACTTTATTGTAAGTTTGCCTTCTCTAGTTCCCTGTTAAAGGGAGACGTATGTGATACTTTCCAAGGAAAAATATAGAGATAAAAGCTCACTTTTACTTATTAATTTCACCGCATAGCTCTAATCCCCAAGCATCATTACATCCACTAGGAATCAAATTCCTTTCATCTATTTCAGTTTGGATACGGAAGAGTTATGTCACGCCACTGTGTGCAGCTATTCCCACATCGAATAAATCTTCAAAAATCCATCCTTTGATGCCTAAATATATACCACACACCCTTCCTTTTCAAACATCAATTGATAGCCTTTTACAATCGCTTCGAATAGGCCTTTAATGAACAAGTGCCCAAGGTAATTTCTTATTCTACATATATCCATGCATGAAGAAAGTAATCTTAGGATGTGAAGCGATGAATATGTCACGACTCAAGCCGATGGGCCGCGACGGGCACTTTGTACCTTACTCAACCTAATACCAAGGTAGCGTATCTTTAGTGTCATACTATCATAGGTAAATGAATCAGAAAGGCTGTCGTGAGATAACTAGAATAAAACATGAGGAAATATGACATGCGAGCCTATAAGGCCAACATGATCATTTGTATACTCAAAACATAGGCCGACAAGGACATACAAGTATCCATATAAATGACATTTGTCTACAAGCCTCTAAGAGTAGATAAATACCATAAATGTCGGGACAGGGCCCCGCCATACCAATCAATACATGTCCAAATCATGTTGACCAATAAGTAACTCCAGAGCAAATGGAGCGTACCAACATCTTCTGCTGAGTTGATAGCCTACTTGGAGGACTCTCGACCCATATATCGGGACCTGCGGGCATGAAACGCAGCGTCCCCAGTCAAAGGGGGCGTAGGTACAAATAATGTACCGATTATATAAGGAATGAAAATCAGTAAATAATAGACATGAGGGAAACATGGAGTAAATGACTTAACCTTTAAGTCTGAGTAGCTCTATGTATCATGAAACATTTATAATGTCATGCATATGTGTATAAATGTCATACCATGCATAGGTATATGCGTACATAACATCATCAAGCCTCTGAGGAAATCCTATCATTTTATCTCAGCCACTATGGACAAAATCATTAAAATATACCAGCTGATTAGGTGGTGGTGCGTATATAACGACGTAACCTTTCCCCATGCCCCATATACATATAATATACGCGTATATAATGCCATCTGATCACGGGTCAATGTACATGTATAAATGAAGGCAATGCATACTGAAGTAAGTCAATAAGATCTCTCAGATTGTCATAAGATCATTGTCCCTTCAATTAATATCATGAAATAAACATTATCAACTTACATATTTTCTGAGACCCATGAACAATTGATATAATAAAGGACACATGGGGAATCAAGAACACATGCAGCCCTAGTAATTCTATGAATGGAGTCATTTATGAAAGTTGTGTGTTTGCTCATTTCGTTTGTATCATATGGATCATGCCAAAAGAAAATAAGGAATAGCCTTAACATACCTGAGCCGATTCATTTGAAAATCCCTCTAACACACGTCAATCGCGACATAACACGTAAACGATGAGATTAAAGAAGAGTTATGATATTCTTGAGTTATACCGGGCTCCCTTGGAATTGTAAGTCAGGTTTCTATTACATTGTAGGGGTTCATAAGGACTTTGACGAAGCTCTCGTCTATCTCCGTTTAATGAATTAGGGAGGTTAATTTTTATTCTAGTGAGTGGGACCCACTTTAGGTGATGACTTAGCCAAAAAATTCCCTAAATAAGCCACCTAGCCCCTAGCCAAAGAGTCACCATTTGGCTTGATTAAGAATGTCACTTGCTAACTCGTTGGGAGGCCCTTTAGGCTTATCCACAATTTCCTAATTAGCTTGATAATCGCCCACTAAACCAATAATTAATCAATTACGCACATAATTAAGAATTATCTCAAATTACTTAAAATACTAATCACTTTTAACATACTTTTTATACCTTACTATCATGGTCATCTGGTATAGTAATACTCCATAGGTACGAGGTACTATAACTTGGACCGTATATTATCTCAAAATATCAAACTTCGATGAAACTCATTTTCTTTGATTCGCTTACCCTCTCACCTTCTCGAATTTCTTTATCACTATTTTGAAATAGCATAATACTTATAACCTCAAAATAATATTGTCCTTGAACTGATATTAATTATCTTACGACAAATCCCATGTACAATACTACGGGGGTGTAACATCGTCATAATACTGCAGAGTGTAACATCCATATAATACTGTGAGGTGTAACATAATACTCAACCCCGCCCGAAAATTGGAGGGATACTCTTTGGGTGTGAAGGTATAGATACTCTTCCCCGCCCAAAAATTGGAGGGATGGATATTCATCCCTGCCCGAAAATTTGAGGGTAACCTCGGGGTGTGAAGCGATGGATACCCATCCCTGCCCGAAAAGTGGAGGGATAATTTTAGGGTGTGAAGGGAAGGATACTCATCCCGACCAAAAATCAGAGGCCATCACATCAATTAAGAATTTGCACCCATTCAAATATTCGTGATTTGGGCGTTGATGACTTCTCTTGTCCATTGTAGATCATTGATATGGGAAATTTCACATACTACATCTCACCATCCTCCAAACATAAATATCTCATGACTGAGATTGAAGATGGCGTAGAACAACTAAATTTTTATTCACATCCCACAAGTCAGTCGGTATGCAGGCTCATGGACATCCTTGAGGAACCCGCTTCATTTGGAAAACTAGAGATTGGAGCACAAGTCTACTTTCAATTCATTATCTAAGATGTGGTCTCTCCAAGCGCCAATCCATCTCCATGTAAATATTTCTAGCACCCTTCTTAACTTAGGGTGTTGCATAATTCAAGGAGAAATATGCTGAGCAAACATAGTAACAATTAAGGGTGAGTATCATCACATTCCAGGGTATTGGGAATGGGATGAAGATGTACTTGGTAGAAGCCAACAAGCCTTGAGCACAATGAAGCTTTATGATGCCGTTTATTCCTTGCTTTTCACGTACGATCGAAATTCAAATATTTTGCAAGTATTTTGTGAAGCTTGGGTACAATGTATCTCTATTTGGGACTTACATATTCTTGGAGGTTTACCCATGCAGGCTCTCCATACGAGGAAGTGGTACTTGAGACTGGTGAACTCACATGTTTGAACAAAAAATAGATGAGATTTGTTCCTCCATCTTGCGAGTACTTATTTGCTGCCTTCCACCATCTTAAGGAAGGCACAAGCGTTAACCAAAAGGTATCCTTGAGCAAATGGATAAAAGTCTTGTGCAAGAAACATTTAATATGTGAAGTTGTCTCGCTACTAAAGGAAAAAATTCTGAGTGCCTAAAGGTGACTCATAATCCCAATGGAGTTATTCTTGAGACAACTATATAGTCAAATGATGAAGAATCTATATTTTCCAAACTGAAGGTGTGGTCTGAAAAGAAAGATGACACGTATCCAGTAGCTTCCTTATTATGTTGGCTATATGCATCGTGTTTCCTTGTAAGGTAGTAAACTTTATTCTCCCAGAGACTTTTAAGATGGCAAGCGGCCGGAAGATCAGCCTTGTTGTTCATGTTTTTGGCGAGTATTTATAATAGGTTGAACACAACTTCGCCCGTTTAGTTTGTTTCCACATCCATTATGTTTACAGTTGGCTTGCCCATTATCTCAAAACCCATTACGCGCTTGCAAGGGATCCGACTATCCCTTTGATGGTGGTATACTCAAAAGTGCAAGGTACTTTGAAAAGAATGACACAAGAAATTGTATCCATGATAGGGCGAATATTTTGTGGACACCAAAAATGTTGACTAATTCTCACCCTTATCACTATGTGGACAATGAGATTGCTCTAGTGTTGGAGTCAAATTACTTCACGAGCTAACGTGTTAACTACCTCCTTGTCACGACCCGACAGGTCGTGATGGCGCCCAACAGCGGAGTCAGGCAAGCCAAAACATTAATTAATTGAAATAACTTTCAATTTTAAAACATTTATGAAAAAAACTTCCTTTCACTTCATTACATAATAACCAGATAAAAGTATGTTAATTAAAACAATGGTTTAAAGATTTCACTTAAGCAATTATATCCCAATACATATCCCAGAACATATGTCACGACCCTAAATATATGCCAGCCGTGATGGCTCCTATCGTGGAACTTGGCCAGCCAGAACCCAAACTCGAATCATAATAAGCTTCCATTTACATCTTTACTATACGGATTACCCATAAAGGTTTCCTTTAAACATTTATAAGACACTTAAAGCTATACTGAATATTAAATACAACCCCCGAGAACCCGGAGTCACTGGCCATGAACATCTACATAAAATATACAACTCAACAAAAATAAATTCTATAACAGTAAGTAGGAGAGGGAGCAGGACTGCGGACGCATGCAGCCACCTCGAAAACCTCTGAGAATCTCCGGAACAGATAGGCAGCTCACCCTGCCCTAACACCTGAATCTGCACACAAGGTGCAAGCAGTAATGTGAGTACACCAACTCAGTAGTAATGAAAATAAATCAGGTCTGAGCAGCAAGAAACACATAAAATCAATGTCATCAAATCATAAGATGCACATCCTTTCTTTCCAACAGTATAACATAGATATATGAAATCATCATGCCTTAAAACCAACTTCAGAAAAATCCTTTGAAGAATGTATATTTTCAACAACTTCAAACCGAAATATTTAGTATGAAAATGAAATGAATCATATAGAGGCCCCTCGGGAAAAACATATTTCATAAGCTCAGACTAAAAGTAGTAAAATCATAAGTAGCCCATCGGGAAAAAAAATGTATCATAATCAGCTCCTCGGGCATGCCTCACAGTCACTCATAATCAGTCGCTCAGCACCTTGCAGTCACTCACCACCTCACAGTTACTCATGCCTCATAATCAGTCGTCACTCGGCACTCGGCACTCGGTACTCTGTGTGCTCACTTGGGGTGTGTGCAGACTCTGGAGGGGCACCTTCATCCCAAGCGTTAATATCAAGCCACCTCGTGGCGTATCATATCCTCACAATCAGGCCCTCGGCCTCACTCATCAGTACCACTCAGAAAGCCCTTGGGGCGAATCAGCAAAATCGGGTTCTCGACCCAAAATAACATTTTTAAATCTTAAAGTAATGTAAATCAGGCTGAGTTTCGAAAACAGTGCACAATGTGGCTGAGTGAAATCATCAATACATAGTGAGGAAAACAGCAGTAAAAAAAATCCCCAAGGGGTCTAAACTGATTTGCACGAGGCCCAAAACACGGTTTATAGCCCAAATATTTCAACAATCTTTAGAACATAATTCAACATAAGGTTTTGAGTAAAATACGCAATTCATTAGTTGCCGCGGAGAGTACCTAGTCCAATCCAAAAATCAGTGCGCGCCATATACTCGTCATTCGACATGTCCGCCATTCTAAAATTAGTGAGAAATACGTAGTCTGGGGTTTCATACCCTCAGGACAAGATTTATAACCATTACTTACCTCTACCAGGCCACCCACGACTAGAAACCTAGTCCACCCACGATTCTACACATACCAAAAACATCACAATCGGACCACAATTGCCTACCCAAATTGCCAAAAGAATTTCCCAATCCTCCACCCATTCTTCCCTTCCTTTACCTACTTTAATCCTTCAATTTACAAGCCTAATCCGAAACAAATAGCATAGAAACAAATTAAATAACCTGGGGACTTACCTTCACTAAAGAACAACGAATTCCCTTTTCAATTTGCCTTCACAAGGGCTCCAACCGCATGCAAAAATGGAGGAATTAATAAAATTTCACGGAGGCCTCTTTTATACTGTTCTGCCAGCATTTCTGCACATGCGGACACTAAATCGCACCTGGAGACCCACACCTACGGTCCCAGGTGCGCACCTGCGCAATCCCACTAACGCACCAATTCTCGCACCTACGGCCAACACTCTGCTCCTGCGGCTTCGCAGGTGCGACCATCTCTTCACATCTGAATTCCCCTGCCTAGCCTCCTTTCGCACCTGCGACATCGCACTTGCGGCTACCCATCCGCAGGGGTGGCCAACACCAGAAACTCACACCAACAGTTATTTGCCGCAACTTTCTAAGTTCAAAACCCCGCCAACCATCCGAAATCAATCCTGAGCCCCTCGGGGCCCCAACCAAATATACCAACACACCCCATAGCATTATTCGAACATAGTGGAGCCTTCGAAACACCAAAAACAACACGAAAACACAAAAATTACCTCAAATTCAAGTCTATGAACTTTGAAACATCCAAATTTCGCCAACTACGCCGAAACCAACCAAAACACCTCCTATTGATCTGAAATTTTGAAGACATATACAAAATGACATTAGAACCTGCTCCAACCTCTGGAATTTCATTCCGACCCCGATAGCCTATTTTCCACTGCCGACCGAAAATCGCCAAAAACTAACTTTCGCCAATTCAAGCCTAATTCTACACCGGACATCAAAACATCAGTCCGAAAACACTCCTAAGTCCCAAATCACCTAAAAAATCTATTTGAGCCATAAATTCCGCATTCCGAGGTCGTTCACGAATAAGTCAGGCTACCATGAGGACTAAATGCCTCAATTCTCACCATGACCACTCCAGACCCAAACCAACTGACCCAACACAACAAAAATAGGCTAGCTATATACGACAAATGCAGAAATGGGGGAAACGGGGCTAAGTTCTCGGAACGACGGGTCGAGTCGTTACATCCTCCCCACTTAAACATACGTTTGTCCTCGAACGTGCCAAGAGTTGTTTTCCAATTCCATCAAACTGTTACGTAGCTTACCATGCACATACCCGGGAGTGATCCCATGTCACCCTATCCCATATAGGTCCAATAGCACAGTACCATTGAAATTTCGAAATCCAAATCCTGGCCTATAAACCTTAGAACCAAATTCCCACTTATGAAATAATATACAAGATCAAAATTTCCATAACTATAGACTGAACAAGTCTGAACATGCTGAATCAAGCCATATACGTACCCCAGATCAAATCACATAATACACCGCGTGACTCAAACACTCATAGCAATAACTCTTAACCATAGTAACTGCTCAGAACAACCCAATACCGGTACATAACCCCTTATCAAGAAATGCCTCGCTCTAACACTTCTATATACTGTCGTTACTGAAAGAAGCACATAGAACTAACAACCATTCGTTCGATCAGCCAGACATGAAACTCCCCCTTCCCAAACATGAATTATGGCATATTTCTAAGCTGACTCCCGATATTTATCCTCCCAACTATGCTGTAGAAAATTGTGAAAATATTCACTCTAGGTCTAATGACCTCTTCTCATCCATAACGACCACCTTGATAACATGACACATCGATACAATTCGAAGCCAAAACCTGTGCAACTTATGCACTTAACAGCAACTTCCCAATGTAATCAAATAATATAAAAGATCCAAACGAGAGGACTATCCTGCCATTAACAATTACCATCACGATATCATACTAACATCCTGGCACATACCGTAAAAATAAAAAAACACATGTATCCAATACCAAAGGTCATACCACTACATAACCTCGCTACACTACGAGATCTCATTCAATGCTGGTCTACTTGAAATACTTCAAGACACCTTGCCCAAAATCAATAACCATTCGAAATTCGATATCAAGTACTCAAAGTGCATTGCCATAACCGCATGGGAAACCGGACGATACCATGCCACCCGAAAAAGAAGGTATATAACCAACACGTCTCAATCCCGCAACACCCAATTACTTACCTTACTCAAATCTAGCTATACTGCCCAATTAGAACCGCACGATATATGCATATAACCAATAATCACCACTCATCGTAACACAGAAAAGTAACTCATAGATCACTCCAGAACATGAATAAACTCAATCACAATCGAATGGTACCTTCCTCAATAGTAGAAATTTGGAGCCAACAATTCCAACCTGGTGTAGAACACACACCCATATTAGCCTACCAGTGACCCTAAATTAAATCTGATCACCTACAATAGATAGATAACTTACTGAAAAGTTCACAATGACGGAAGCATGGTACATACTAACATCCGACTAGCTCAGCTCGCATCTTCAGAGTTCACTACCATAAAATATCCTGTTTATGAGTAACTCTTAGTCTCGAAGTCCATGAAACGTATGGATTACCATTTCTGATTAGAACTCCACCCCTCGAATACATAACACATCCCAAATACTGACTCATTCGACGAGGGATACCCCTATAATTCTTCATTTTACGAAGCAACCTTGAATACCAATAGTCGATCCAATAATAGGGCGCCGCGATACCAATGAAGTACCCTTAACTCAAACACATTGCTCTTTCTGAAGTCGCACCAATTAGTGATATCATCTACCTAGTCATCTGAAATTGCCCATGCTGCTTAAGAATTTATGACCTTCCTTCCAAAACCGAACCGTAACCTCACATATTCAAATCTCAACTCTACCTAATACTACACACACCATGCCGACCTAGGAAAAATACGGGAACTCCATGGTCCCTTCCGAGCCACAAGCAACTACGTACCCAACTAGACAAGAACTCCCATTAGATCCCATTTAGAAACAAATTCACTACACATCATAAGAAAATATGCACCCTTATCCACGGTAGAAACCATCCGGAACTATCCGAAATCCCATTTGCGCAACACCAAACCATCATGACTGAATTATTCTAACTCAACAAAACTACGCAGGCCACCAAAAATCCAAGAGCATTGCTAAGAAACACCCGAAAAACTTGTCACCTCATGAACACCCAAGAACTAATCGTATCCCTTACCTTGCCGATCCGACCTACTACCAAGTTGCCCTATTTACCCAAGTTTCTTCTGACTTCAAATTGATACTTCTCCCCGCCGTAATACCATAATGTTTCAACCCAGACTCACCACACGTGACCCAAGCATAAAACCATATAGTCCAAGGCTCATAAGCCGCCGAATACTTTTTCAAACATCCCCAAAAGTACCACATTCGAATTACTTACCCTGAATAGACTTCCTGCGAATCTAAAGCGATTACCTTCACCTTCCTGATACTGATATGTAGAACTCTTGATGATGTAGATATGCCCCAAGTCTTGACACCATCTAACGTAAATCTCAATCATACCGACTAATTAGACAGAATCGACCTGACCCGTTCGCACACTACACCTTTTACAACTTCCACTAAATCATTCAATAGAACCCAATTACCCAACAAAGTACATTGCAACCTATATCGAAGAAATTTCCATTACTCGTGACATTCCCAGACCCCACATCTGCAGGTCATAACTGATTTACCAATATACCTCGAACTGAAACCAATACCACACATAGTCGTGAAATAAACTTATCATTAACAAACTCCCCCACTTGACTCAAAGCCATCGATCGAGACAAACAATAACTCTCAATTCCCATAATAACACCACCCATCTAACATATCAAGTCATCTGCAAATGTCGCATTCCCCATTTCAATAGTCACACTAACTTCCACAATCGATCTAAACTCCAATTACAACATATATCATTTACTGGTAGAAGAGAACTTATTACAGAACTACATAGGGACCACACACTATGGGACAACCCGAAGGAGATAACCCTGCCCGCTTAGCCTCAACTGCTATCTCTCCATACACTTCTGAAGACAAAAACTATCATGCAATCACTACACCTTCCTGCATCTGAACACAACCAACGTCTACTCTCGAGGCACCACAGTACGCGGTAAAAACCTGAAGCAGATGGCAGAACTAACACTGGAGCGGTGGTCACAGGAATCTCGAGCTTCTGGAAGCTCTACCCACACATGTCTAACCACATGGATACCCTTATTGGACACCACGTGTCCCAAGAATGCTACTGAACCGAGCCAAAAGTCACACTCGGAAAATTGGCATAGAGCCTTTCCTCCCTAAATCCTTATAATGACATCCTCAGATACTTAGTATGCTACTCCTGGCTACGCGAATATGCTAGGACGCTTTCAATGAATACAATAACAAGGAGTGCTAATATGGTTGGAATGCACCATCAATCAAATACAAGAACGTTACTGGGGCAAATGACCAACTCAAAAGACATCACCAGGAACTCATAACCCAACAGAGAAATTCGCTTCACTCCACAACTACACAAAATGAGAGGTCTTCCAACATACTCACAACTCAAGGCCATATACCAAATCGAGAAAGAAATAAAACAATTAATAAATCTTGCCACATTTCCATCCAACCCTTTTGACACAATTGATATTCTGAACACATCTAACAATCAAATCACACCCACCACATAGGCCTATAGTCACCAATTCTCATCAATAAGAACGCAAACGGACACACATGTCCCCAATACATGTGCCCGCAGAACGAAAATCTCAGCAATCAAGCCACAGAATAATTCCGGCCTCAAGTCCTCTAGATTGGCCCATTAGCAATATGCCAAAATCACATCTCATCCATAGAAGCCACAAGCCGGCGATGCACAGCCGATACCAAGCGCTAGCGTGAGCGTTCGAATACATGGAAAGAATTCAATAGTTATGCTCTTGGCTGAATACAATGGATTCGCACAACAAGAACTTAAGAATCTGAGGTTTTTCATAAGGGTTCCTTAGCCTCTCGAAGATAAGTACAGACGTCTCCGTACCGGTCCGCAAGACTCTAATAAACCTGCTCATGACCAATGAGTCCTATGTAACCTAGCGCTCTGATACCAAACTGTCACGAACCCAAACCTAGGTCAGTCGTGATGGCGCCTATCGTGGAACTAGGTCAACCAAAACCAAAACTCGAATCATAATAAGCTTTCATTTACATCTTTACTATACTGATTACCCATAAAGGTTTCACTTAAACATTTATAAGACAATTAAAGCTATACTGAATATTAAATACAACCCCCGACAACACGGAGTCACTGGCTATAAGCATCTACATAAAATATACAACTCAACGAAAATAAATTCTATAATAGTAAGCAGGAGAGGGAGCAGGACTGCGGACGCATGCTGCCACCTCGCAAACCTCCGAGAATCTCTGGAACAGATAGGCAGCTCACCCTGCCCTAACACCTCAATCTGCACACAAGGTGCAGGGAGTAATGTGAGTACACTAACTCAGTAGTAATGAAAATAAATCAGGTCTGAGCAGCAAGAAACACGTAGAATCAATGTCATCAAATCATAAGATGCACAACCTTTCTTTCCAATAGTATAACATAGATATATGAAATCATCATGCCTTAAAACCAACCACAGAAAATCCTTTGAAGAATGTATATTTCAACAACTTCAAACCGAAATATTTAGTATGAAAATGACATGGATCATATAGAGGCCCCTCGGGCAAGACATATTTCATAAGCTCATAGTGAAAGTGGTAAAATCATAAGTAGCCCCTCAGGCAAACACATGTATCATAATGAGCCCCTTGGGCATGCCTCACAGTCACTCATAATCAGTTGCTCAACACCTCACAATCACTCAGCACCTCAAAGTCACTCATCCCTCCTAATCACTCGTCACTCGGTACTCGGTGCACTCACTGGGGGTGTGTGTAGACTCCGGAAGGGCTCCTTCAGTCCAAACGCTAATATCAATCCACCTCGTGGCGTATCCTCACAATCAGGCCCTCGACCTCACTCGGCAGTACCACTCAAAAAGCCCCTCGAGTGAATCAGTAAAACCGGGTTCTCGACCCAAAACATCATTTTAAAATCTCAAAGTAGTGTAAATATGGCTGAGTTTCGAAAACAGTAAGCACAATGTGGTTGAGTGAAATCATCAATACATAGTGAGGAAAAGAGCACTAAAAAAAATCCCCCAAGGGGTCTAAACAGATCGGCACGAGGCCCCAAACACGGCTTATAGGCCAAATATTTCAACAATCTTTAGAACATAATTCAACATAAGGTTTGAGTAAAATATGCAACTCCTTATTTGCCGCAAAGAGGACCTAGTTCAATCCAAAAATCAGTCCGCGCCACATACTCGTCATCCGACATGTGCGCCATTCTAAAATAAGTGAGAAATACGTAGTCCGGGGTTTCATACCCTCAGGACAAGATTTATAACCATTACTTACCTCTACCGGGCCACAACATTAGTCCGCTATGCTCTTGACCATCAAATTTGCACCCGATTGCTCCGAATATAGCCAAAACTAGTTTAATATATGCCAAAGGAACACAACCCAATCGAAAACTATCAAATTATACAAGAATCTCAAAATTCGGCAAAACCCGAGCCCCGTACCCACGTCTCAGAATTTGATAAATTTTACACCACTACAAACCTCGTCCTCCCACGATTCTACAGATACCAAAAATATCACAATCGGACCCCAATTGCCTACCCAAATTGCCAAAAGAAGTTTCCAATCCTCCACCCATTCTTCCCATCCATTACCTACTTTAATCCTTCAATTTACAAGCCTAATCCGAACAAAATAGCATAGAAACGACTTAAATAATCCGGGAACTTACCTTCACTGAAGAAAACGAATTCCCTATTCCATTTTCCTTCACAAGAGCTCCAACTGCATGCAAAAATGGAGGAATGAATAAAATTTCACGGAGGCCTCGTTTATACTGTTCTGCCAGCATTTCCGCACCTGCGCAATCCCACTAACGGACCAATTCTCGCACCTGCGGCTTCGCAGGTGTAGACATCTCTTCGCGCCTCCGGAATTCCCCTGCCTAGCCTCCTTTCGCACCTGCGGCTACCCATCCGCAGGTGCGGCCAACACCAGAAACTCACACCAGCAACTATTTGCTGCAAATTTCCAAGTTGAAAACCCAGCCAAGCATCCGAAATCAATCCTGAGCCCCTCAAGGCCCTAACCAAACATACCAACACACCCATAACATCATTCAAACTTAGTCGAGCCTTCGAGACACCAAAAACTACATGAAAACACCAAAATTACATCAAATTGAAGCCTATGAACTTTGAAACTTCCAAATTTCGCCAAGTATGCCGAAACCAACAAAAACAACTCCGATTGACCTCAAATTTTGCACACATATCCAAAATGACATTACGGGCCTGTTCCAACTTTCGGAATCCCATTCCGACCCCGATAGCATATTTTCCACTGCCGGCCGAAAATCGCAAAAATCTAGCTTTCGCCAATTAAAGCCTAATTCTACACCAGACATCAAAACTTCCTTTCGAACACACTCCTAAGTCCCAAATCACCTAACAAAGCTATCCGAGCCATAAAATTCACATTCCGAGGTCGTTCAGCAATAAGTCAACTCTCAGTTGACTTTCTCAACTATTAGGCTACCCTGAGAGACTAAATGCCTCAATTCTCACCATGACCACTCCAGACCCAAACCAACTGACCCAACAACAACATGTACTTAGTAAGTCACTCGCCTAACCTCAGAGAGGTAGTGACGAGAGCTTGACTTGACACTCACTAGGGTCCAACAATATAATATATGACAGAATATGATGAAGTACAGTAGACATGTAGGACAGTGAGCAGCGAATACGTATCAAGTACAGAAATCCATGTAACTACTGAGAATAAACAACAATGTACACTTTCTGTTTTTCCCAAGTACATGTCAAGCCAATATCAATAAAACATCACTAGATAGTCATGCGCACACAAGGATAAGACAACCAACCGGAGTCGAAGGAATATCTAACAACTGAATAGTCGTAATGCTTCCCCCGCTCGCGAATCATACATGGGACTCGGGTGCTGACACATTTATATCAATTTATCATAAAGCTTCCCTCGATCGCGAATCATACCTGAGTCTCGAGTGCTGACAAACTTATACTGAACATTATTAAGCTTCCCCCGCTCGCGAATCATACCTGCGACTCGGGTGCTGACATATTTATACCAAATTGCCATAAAGCTTCCCTCGATCGCGAATCATACCTGCGATTCGAGTGCTGACACACTTATACTGAATATTATAAAGCTTCCCCTGCTTGCGAATCATACCTACGACTCGGGTGCTGACATATTTATACCAAATTGCCATAAAGCTTCCCTCGATCGCGAATCATACCTGCGATTCGAGTGCTGACACACTTATACTGAATATTATAAAGCTTCCCCTGCTTGCGAATCATACCTACGACTCGGGTGCTGACACATTTCAACACATTAAATCTGTAGTTTATCAAGAAAACCATTTTCTCAAAAAGTGGTAAAATCCTTATTAAAAGAAACATGAAATATAGGTTTTGAAATCATTTATTTTTTAAACTCATTTGTCAAGTTTAACGATACTCCATGATACAACCTAGTACATGTACACAAATATCCATAGAGAGATAAATTCTCTTTTTAGAAGATTAACAAGATGAACTCTAGTTTTATTTTTGATATTCAATTACGTCTTCGATTATATTAGCAGTTTAATATTACAGGCAGGATTACAGGTATAACTCGTAAGGCATACTAGTGCGTCCTAGACTACCCGGACGTGGCATACTAGTAGCTACGAACGGAATCCCGTCACCTCGTGCGTGCGTAGCCCCCAAAGATAATGGCATGTATTGAATTAATTCAGATAGGGGGACGATTCCCCTTCACAAAGTTAGAAAGAAGACTTACCTTGCACCAAAATTCCAACACCGGCTTCCAAGCCCCTCCGACGACTCCAACGGACGCACAACGCTGCAAAACTACCAAATAATGGCAAAGCAATGAAAATTCACCCTAATACTCACAATAAATTCAGATTATATACTTTCCCCACCCCACTCGGAGAAACGACAAAAATGCCATCGGGCCCACGTGCCTGGAGTTCCGAAATTCTTGAAGACACATGCTACCCTTAGCTCTACCAGTTCAATCATGCAATTTACTCTACATTCCATACTCAAATTCATGGCTAAATTCCAAATTTATATTTTCTAGGGTTCTTCAAATAATTTCCAAAATTACTACCAATTTCCATGCCTAATCCACGCATATAATCTTGTATTAATCTAACAAACGGAAGGATTTTACATACCTTGATGCTTGACGAGAATCCCCCTTGAAATTCTCTCCAAAAACCGCCCATGACAATGAAAAATGGGTGAGAAATGACATAAACCTGTCTTTAAAACATTCTACCCAGGACTCTTTCGCACCTGCGATCCAATGGCCGCTCCTGCGCCTCCGCACCTGCGGAAATTTAATCGCAGGTGTGGCTCTTACTTGACCCCGCAAATTCCCGCTCCTGTGATCCCCTCTTCGCACCTGCGATTTCCTAGGTGCGACCAATCTTCCGCACCTACGACCTCCTCAGCTCCAGCCCAAATCTCGCACCTGCGGCTCCCATAGCCACAACTACAGTTCCGCACCTGCGGTCAAAGCCTCGCAGGTGCGATTACACCAGATGACAGCAACCTTCACCCTTCTCCAACTTCAAATATTGATCCGTCAATCACCCGAAATCCACCCGGCGCCCCTGAGACCCCGTAAAATCACACCAACATGTCCCAAAACATGACACAGACTTGATCGAGCCCTCACATCACGTCAAACAACGCCGTAATCACGAATTGCACTCAAATCCAATTCCTTAAGAACTTAGGATTTCAAACTTCTACATCTGATGCCGAGACCTATCAAATCACACCCGATTGAGCTCAAATTTTGCACACAAGTCACATTCAGCATTACAGATCTACTGCAACTTCCGGAATCGCATTTCGACCTCGATATCAAAACTTCCACTTCCGGTCGGATTTCTCAAAAACCTTCAAATTCTTATCTTTAGCCAAATGAATTCAAAATGACATACGGACATCCAATTTCACTTCAGATCACGCTCCCAACTCCATAATAACCATACCAATTTGTTCCCAGACTCGAAATACCAAACGGACATCAACGACACTGAAACGCACTTCAAGCCCAAATTTATGAAATTCTTCAACAATGCTAACTCTCACAATATACGCCGAAACGCTCCCGGTTTATCCAAAATCTGATCCTAACATACGCTCAAGTCTGAAATCTTCATACGAACCTGCTGGAACCTTCAATACCTGATTCAGAGGTCGTTTACTCAAAATTCCAATCTTAGTTGATTTCTCTAACTTAAGACTTCTGAAATGAGAATTTTCTTTCCAAGTTAATTCTAAACTTCATGAAATTCAATTCCGACCATGTCCACGGGTCATAATACTTGAAACAAAGCTGCTCATGACTTCAAACCGCTGAACGACGCGCTACAACTCAAACGACCGATCGGGTAATTACACTCTATTTAAGGTGCGATACCTCCCTTATCATCGATTTATATAGTCTGCATCAATTCAGTCGTCAGTTTGAATTTTACCAAAATGTCCCTGGTTTTTTGGAGAATGATATCCGCAGTGCCTTAATAGGAGCTTATGTGGTTTGTCGCTGTCAATTTTTCCACAACAAGAGCTTATGTGGAGAATCTTTTCTTCATAAATTATACGTCTTGGTGGGAGAAAGCGCATGAGAAGTTTCTTGAGGATAATCTAAAAACTTTGGTGTACAATGCTGGGCTAAAATTTATTGCCCCTTTGGAGGACATACCTCAAGAGCACAACAAGGAAGAAAAATCCTCTTTTTTAAAATCTAAGGTGGTTGCACCACGCAATGTCAAAGGGCCCTCACAGAAAGAAATTCTAAAAGAGAAGACTCCTGCTCAAATTCACCAAAGTGATGAATGCCCCCCTTACATTAGGTGTCATTGTCACTACTTCCAAAAATCGATCATCCCAAAGCGAGAGTGGTAGTAGTCATAGAGATCAAAACTTCAAGCGGGTGAAGCCATATTCGAACAAACATAGAGACATTGATTTGGGTGTAGTCGAGATTACTGACATCCTTGTCACTTCAAGGACTTTGATAGATATTAAAAAGGTAAAGATTAAAACTTTCTTGTCATCCCATTATATTAAAGTGACTTTGCTAGTTGTTTATTTTATTTTTCTTATGTAGCCAAACAATGTCGACATTTTGATATCATCACACCAAAGCGAGCCATAGGGTAGTAGTGAATCTACGATAAATCCAAACTCGAGAAAATCACTTTTAACGTCTATGTCAAAGTTAGAGGAGATTTATATTCCTCATGGTGGAGCTAAAGCCCGGGTGGCGAAGAGCCGACATCGAGGTGCCAAACATTCCTGTCGATGTGAGCTCTTGGGGAATATCAGCCTGTTATCCTTAGAGTAACTTTTATCCATTGAGCGACGGCCCTTCCACTCGGCACTGTTGGATCACTAAGGCCGACTTTCATCCGTGCTCGACGGGTGGGTCTTGGAAAACTCGGGGCCTTATATTCCCAAGGGGTCAGTACCGACAATGTCTATCTTTGATGGAAGAAATTTTGTCTTGACTTTTTGCAAAAAATTCATCTCGAATGCCTGGGCTAAAATTCATGATAAGCCTTTCGACCTTACCGCAGACCATGCTTATTCTCTTGGATACGTGATCCAAGTGATTCTCGAGGAAATGGACGAAAAGGGTGTTGATATTTCCCTTTTGAAGGATCTATTGAAGTCTTTCTTTGAGCATGCTAGTTCGTATGACCAGGCACAATCAACTCTTTCTAGTTGTGGATGTTGAAAAATTAGAGCCATTTTGAAAAGCCAAGGAACATATTGATCTCGTATTGGATGAAAAAGGTGAGAAGGTCGAGAAAATGTCTGCCACCAGACAATCACTCCAAGAGGCCAAGAAGAAGGTGAAACATTTAGGATCACTTCGAGATGCTGCCAAGAAAGAGGTTGAAGAGATTGAATTTAGAGTCTCATCTACTGAAGAGTAGTACTATAGATTTTTTTATGTTTCCTTGGCGACTTGTCATGACTTGGCTCACATTGAGAAGAAGAAGCAATACTTAGAGGCCACCCTTCAAGACTTGTCCAATTACAAGTTGTGTTTAGATTAGCCTATAGGAAGTATTCATTTGACCCATTTATTTCTTGCATTTAATTGATTAGTGGAAAATCTTCATCTGTTTTGCTTTATATTGCGAATTCTCATGGATATTTTTCTTATATATTTAATGCTTCAACTTCAACAATTGCTTATTCTGGTATATTGACGCCAATGTAGTAGGCTTTGAATATCTCATAAACATTGTTGTCGTTAAATCTCAAACAAATAAAGAAAGTGTCGGTTCTTCATATCATATTATTGTACGAGGTGAGCATGGTATTTCATCGTTGATCGAGGATGACGAGAAAATGGAGGATGTTTCATCATGTTATCACATATCCTTGATTAGTGGTGTAACGACTCGGCCGGTCGTTTCGTGAGATTTACCCTGTTTCCCCCATTTCCGCTTTATCATATATTTCTTAGCCTATTTATGTTGTGGTGGGTCAGTTGGTTTGGGTCCGGAGTGGTCATTGTAAGAATTGAGGCATTTAGTCTCTCAAAGTAGCCTAATAGTTAAGAAAGACAACTGAGAGTTGACATATTGGTGAACAACCTCGGAATGCAGGTTTTATGACTCAGATACCTTCGTTAGGTGATTTGGGACTTATGAGTGTATTCGGAATGAAGTTTTGATGTCCTGTGTAGAATTAGGCTTGAATTGGCGAAAGTTAGTTTTTGGCGATTTCCGATCGACAGTGGAAAATAGGCTATCGGGGTCAGAATGAGATTCCGAAAGTTGGAACATGTCTGTAATGTCATTTTGGACATGTGTGCAAAATTTCAGGTCAATCAGAGGTGTTTTGGTTTGTTTCAGCATCGTTGGCGAACTTTAGAAGGTTCAAAGTTCATAGGTTTGAATTTGATGTAATTTTGGTGTTTTCATGTTGTTTTTGGTGTTTCGAAAACTCAACTAAGTTTGAATAATGATATGGGGCGTGTCCGTATGTTTGGTTGGGTCCCTAAGGAGCTCGAGATTGATTTCGGATGGTTGGCAGAGTTTTGAACTTAGGAATTTGCAGCTAATGGCTGATGGTGTAAGTTTCTGGTGTTGGCCGCACCTGCGGATGGATAGCCGTAGGTGTGACACCGCAGGTGCGAAGGACCATGCGCAGGTGCGAAAGGAGGAAGGAGGAGTCCGCATGTGCGACGAAAGGTCCGCAGGTGCAGATTTGCTGTGCAGAACAGTATAAAAGAAAGCCTCCATGAAATTTTAGTCATTCTACCATTGTTGCATGCAGTTGGAGATTAATTGAGGGCAATTTGAAGAGAGAATTCGTGTCTCTTCAGTGGAGGTAAGTTCCCGGATTATTAAAGTCGTTTCTATACTATTTTGTTTGGATTAGGCTTGTAATTTGAAGGATTAAAGTAGAAAAAGTTTGAAAAATTGGGAGGACGAGGTTTTTAGTGATGTAAATTTTGTCGAATTCTGAGACGTGGGCTCGGGGCTCGGGTTTTGCTGAATTTCGAGATTTTTGTATAAATTGATAGTTTTCAATTGGGTTGTGTTCCTTTGGTATATATTAATGATGTTAAACTGGTTTTGATTAGATCCAGAGCAATCGGGAGCCAATTTGAGGGGCAAGAGCATAGCGAGTAACAATTATAAATGTTGTCCTGAGGGTATGAAACCCCAGACTTCGTATTTCTAACTGATTTTAGAACGGCGCACATGTCGGATGACGAGTATGTGACGCGCACTGGTTGTTGGATTGGACTTCGTCCTCTCCGCGGCAACTATTGAGTTGCGTATTTTATTCTAAATCATATGTTAAATCGTGTTCTAAATATTATTGCAATATTTGGGCTATAAGCCATGTTTGGGGCCTCCTGCCGACTTGTTTAGACCCCTTGGGGTTTTTTATTGCTACTTTCCTCACTATTTATTGATGATTTCGCTCAGTCACATTGTGCTTACTGGTTTCGAAACTCAGCTTCATTTACACTACTTGGAGATTTAAAAAAAAATGTTTTGTGTCGAGTACCCCATTTTACTGATTCGCCCGATGGGCTTTTGAGAGGTTCTGACTGAGTGAGGTCGAGGGATTGATTGTGAGGATATGATACACCATGAGGTGTCTTGATATTAGCACTTGGACTGAAGGAGCCCCTCCAGAGTCTGTGCACACCCCCAGTGAGCGCAGGTACCTACTGAGTTCTGAGTGTTGTGTGCTGAGTGCCGAGTGCCGAATGATGAGTTATTGGGAGGCATGAGTGACCGTGAGGTTGCCCGAGGGGCTGATATTGAGTGGCTGTGAGGTGCTGAGTCATATTCTGCCCGAGGGGCGATTTATGATTCATGTTTTTTCCCCAGGGGCTACTTATGATTTATTTCATTTTCATACTAAATCATTCGGTCTGAAATTGTTGAAAATGTACATTTTTCGAAGGATTTTTCTGAAGTTGGTTTTAAAGCATGATGATTTCATATATCTACGTGTATACTATTGGCAAGAAAGGTTGTGCATATTCTGAATTGATGATATTGATTTTTTTGTGTTTTCTTGTCACTTGGACTTGATTTATTTTCAGTACTACTGAGTACGCGTACTCACATTACTCCATGAACTCCTGTGTGCAGATCCAGGTGCTGATACCGAGTATTAGCTATCTGTTCCGTGCGGAGCTGGAGTGCGTGATATAGAGGTAGCTTTTCAGCGTTCGCAACATCTCTGTTCTCCCTTCTTTGTTGTATCTAGCTATTTATTCGGAGGTTTTGTATTATAATAGTATACCCTTTTGGCATATTTCTCTTAGATGCTCATGACCTGTTGGCTCCGGGTTTTGGGGTCCGTTGGACCGTTTAGTTTTTTATTAGCCTAATGTATTTAGTAAATTCTCTATATTTTATGAAATGCTTGAAATAGGTTGGCATTTGTGAATGAAACTGTAAATATGTGATTAATGGCTATCCTAGTTCCAAGATAGGCGCCATCACGACCAGTTTAGGATTGGGATCGTGAAAGTTTGGTATCAGAGCCTAGGTTACATGGGACTTAACGGTCACGAGCAGGTTTAGTAGAGTATTGCGAATCGGTACGGAGACGTCTGTACTTATCTTCGAGAGGTTGCAGAACTCTTAGGAAACATTTCTATCTTTATTGAACTCTTTCGTGCTAATCTATTGATTCTTGAAATCTAAACTTATGTTGTTTCATTCTCTCGCAGATGGTGAGGACACGCAATACCGATCAAGTTGACCAGACACCAACTTTACGAGCGAGAGGTCGAGGCCTTGGTAGAGGTAGGGGCCAGCCCGCACAGCAACCGGGACAGTACCACAGGATCCCCCTATCGTTCAGGATCAGGCACCCGCCGATGATGCTCCAGCGGGACAGGATCAGGCACCGGCAGTGCCTATTGTTATTCTGGGTCTTCAGGAGATCCTGTCTCAGATATTGACAGTGTGCACCAGTTTGGTTCAGGCAGTCGCTATGTCTTCTACTGCCACCACAACTCAGGCCAGGGGAGGCAATCAGACTCCAACTGCCCAGACACCTAAGCAGGCTGTACGGGGTATTCAGGCATCGGGAGTAGCCCCAGCTCAGCCGGTTGCTCCGGTCCAGGATTATGTGGTACCTGCTATGCTTGAGGAAAAGCAGCGCAGGTTGGAGAGGTTTAGCAGACTGCAGCCTCTGTCTTTCAGCGGTACAGAGGGTGAGGATGCCCAAGGGTTTCTAGATAAGTGCTAGAGGATACTATGTACTGCGGGAATTTTGGAGACTAGTGGGGTCTCATTTGGTATATTTCAGTTTGCGGGTGCTGCTTTTACTTGGTGGGAGTCATTCCAGGAGCGTAGGCCGATTGGTTCAGCACCTCTCACCTGATAGCAGTTCTCCACGATCTTTTTGGAGAAGTATGTTCCTCAGTCCCACAGAGAGGAGTAGCGCAGACAGTTTGAGCAGCTGCACCGGGGAGATTTGTCAGTTACTCAGTACGAGATGAGGTTTTTCGAGTTTGCTAGGATGCTTATGAGATTATCCCTACTGAGAGAGAGAGGGTGAGGACGTTTGTAGATGGTCTTACTTATCAGCTCCGACTATTTATGACTCGCAAGAGAGTATCAAATTCTTCATTCGAGTAGGTTGTTGACATAGCTCGAGATATTGAGTCGGTTCGCTGCCAGAAGAGGGAGGCCAAGAGGCCTCGTGGATCGGGCAGTTCTAATGGTGCTCCCTTTAGGGGGCAGTTTCAGCATGGTAGGGGTCGTTTATTCAGGCCTCCTCAGTCAGCCCGCGCAGCGTATAGTGGTGAATCTTCGGGGCATGGTCCCCGTGATTCTCAGCCAGGCCGTACTTCATTTGGTGCCCTCCTAGCTTAAAGTGCAGCTCGAGCATCACCAGTTCAGAGTTCTCCTATGCATGAGACTTCTAGTGGTCATTCTGGTGCTAGGGGTTTCTATCAGTCCCCGCCTCCAGCTCTAGGGCATTGTTTTGGGTGTGGAGAGTTGAGGAACATGTGGAGGCAGTGTCCCTGTCGTCTGGTGGTTTTTCTCAGTAGAAGGGCCATCCCTCGACTTCAGCTCCAGTTACTTCACCACCCACCCAAGCAGCTAGGGGTGGTAGTCCGTCAGCAAGAGGCCGTCCTAGAGGGGGAGGTCGAGCAGGGGGAGGGCAGGCCCACATGTATGCATTTCCAGCCAGGCCAGATCTTATGGCCTCAGATGCCGTGATCACAGGTATTGTCTGATTCTGTTGCCGAGATGCTTTGGCTTTATTTGACCCTAGTTCTACATATTCCTATGTTTCTTCATATTTTGCTCATTTTCTAGATATGCCCCATGAGTCCCTAGTAACCTCTATTCATGTGTCGACTCCGGTGGGCGATACTGTTTTTGTGGACCGTGTGTATCGGTCGTGCATGATATCTATTGGGGGTCTGGATACCCGAGTAGACCTACTATTACTCAGCATGGTCGATTTTTATATGATATTAGGCATGGATTGTTTATTTGCGGGTCACGCTGTTCTTCTGAGTATATGCTTAGCAGGGTGATTTCCTACCTCAAGGCTCAATGCATTGTTGAGAAAGGGTGTTTATATTATCTGGCTTTTGTGAGTGATGTAAGTGATGAGACTGCCGCTATTGATTCGGTTCCTATGGTCTGTGACTTTCCGGACAAGTTTCCTGCAGACCTTCCTGGCATGCCACCTGAAAGGGGCATTGATTTTGGTATTGACTTGGTGTCAGGCACCCAGCCTATTTCTATTCCACCTTATCGTATGGCACCAGCGGAGCTAAAGGAATTAAAGGAGCAACTTCAGGAACTCCTAGATAAGGGGTTCATTCGGACTAGTGTCTCACCTTGGGGTGCACCGGTATTGTTCGTGAAGAAGAATGATGGGTCCATGCGTATGTGTATTAATTATCGGCAGTTGAACAGAGTTACGGTGAAGAACCGGTATCCCCTACTTCTCAAGAGGGTGGCTCACAAGTCGATGATATTTGAAGTAATTTGGATCATTAACCATCCCAACTTTATTTGGTTGCTTTATCTTCGGAAGGTCAATTAGTTTTAGCTCAAGGATTTCTTCGAAAATTGCAGGGACATTAGTTTCTAGAAATGGATACTCCTTTTATTGCATTTCTTTTAGAGTCAACTTTCTACATGGATTATCTTCAAAATAAGTGAATTTCATACTAGGCTTCTTGCTCAACTTTGTTGTGGACTTCATAGATGATGTGTTGACATTCATAGCTTCTTTGATTTCAGACTTAAGTTCGAACTTGCTCCATGTTTTTGACATCTTACTTTTCATTCCCTTTGCGAGGCTCGTAGACAGGAAACCCGTCATTCCCTGCAGAGGCCATACTTAACATCATGTCATGGGAACGAATGGAATGTTCTTCGAATGTACTAGGCTTAATGGCTTAAAAGATATAACGAAGTCCCCGATTCATCCTTTGGATGCACATCTTTATGGCAGAACCTTTTCTAAGAATATCTCTGCAGTTGAAGCTTTCATTCCTCCATCGATTAATAAAGTCGATAACATGTACATCTTTCCATTGATGAGTATTTATATATTCCACCATGCTCATGGTGTGTCTTGTGCTATAAAAGCAGTTAAGGAGCTCCTGCTCCAGTTGATTAGAACTACCAATAGATCCAACCTCGAGCTCTATATATAAATCTAAAGCATTTCCCTTTACAGAAAAAACAAACTGCTGGATGAGGTAATCTCCATAAGTCCCAGCATATTTCATGTCTCAACGAAGTGTGACACGTGTTGCTTCGGAATTCCCTTTCAATCAAATTGCTGAAATTTGGGAGGTTGATATCCAGCAGGCATCTTCAAGCTATCAATCTGTTAAGTGTGCAACTTTGCGTATATGAGAGAGGACTTGGAAGCAACTTCATATCTACTTTTGAAGTCCTTCAATGAACTCTTTCAGTCGGTTCATTGGAAGCATTCCTTCGGAAAATAATAGAATTTTCTTGATAAATGTAACTTGTCAGGGTGGAGGATCAATCTCTCAAACTTCTGGGCGCTTGCTAGGTGTATTGATGGATTCTTCTTCCATAAAATTCGCTCCCTATTTGTTTGCTTGTCAATTCTAGCATCTTGATTTTTCATGCACTTGGTCAAGCGATAAATTATTTATGTCAAGTTTATCAACTGCTCCTTCACAGATGAAGTGTTAGTAATCATTGCTTGCATGTTTATTGTGGATGATGGAGAGTAGCATAGATTTTCACATAGATTGACCTTCAATTGGTTCACTCTATGCGGTATAAGTGGGGATGATCCATAACTCGAAGTGTCATCATCTTCCATCACGTCAGAGTTCTTGAATCCGAGAGGTTAAGCATAGATAGAGTTTACTTAATCTTTCGGCAACACCACTTCCTCTTTCAGGTGCGTTCGTAGAGGATCTTGCACCTTTTGAGGGTGAAAATTCGAAAATCGGGGTTGAGGCGGACCACACTTGGGAGTGTTTATTGTCTTAGAAAGCTTTTTTTGCTTTTTGAAACTTGCCCAAAGCTTCCAAAGGTAACATCGAGGATAATTTCTACTTCAGTGTAGAACTTGCAATTAGCAGCCTCAGATGATGTCGATTTTGAGCTAATATTCTTTGAATCTATTTCGATACTATTGAACTTTGATTATTAAAAAGTTGAGATGAGAGGTAGAGATTGTCCCACTGGGCGTGCCAAAATTTGTAGACATTAAATTTGTGTCAAGAAAATAATCGATATTGACAAATATCGCAACAATTGTAGTATTTCAATTCAAATGATTTGAGCATTATAATCTCTATGAATCCTAAGATTCTTCAATTCTATGATAGATTTAAGGGCCTTTGAGCTTGATCTTGAATATATATTTGTTGTCATGAACGGCGATCTTGTGTCAACTAGCACAAACAGATGATTCAAACTTGTACTCATTGAAACGTGAATGTTCAACGTTCTTGAGATTGAACTTGATTTCTTGAACTAAAACTTGATTGCTTGAAGCTTGTAGATATATTTGTGGCGTTTGATCCACAAGCTCTCTCTTACTTCTTGTTATGACTTCTTGTGTCTATTATGATTTGTGAAGGCCCCTATTTATATGCGTAGAAGAGAATAATTGTGATGAGAACAAACTCTTCTCGACCAATCAGATCGAAGCGTGAAAAGGTCGTATTTTATTGGCGAGAACATGTCACTTGCAGATGTGGTGCGATTTCATTGGCCTTTTGATTTTACTAGGCATATATTGTCATTTTTACATGTGGCATGATCCTATTGGCTCTCCAATTTTCCTTGGCATGCCAGGTCATTTGACACACAACACCAAACTAGACCTCTAGGAAGATGATATTACATGCCTATTTGCCACACCCCATCCTTGGGAGGTGCGACCGGCACAAAATGCCCGATGGTCCGTGCGGACCAATGTCCCTGCTTTCTCCCTTTCAATCATAAAACCTTGGCCAACGAAGCCTGCAGTAGTAATATTGGAAATTTAAAATATGTACAGCTGACTTGCAAAAGAAACATTAACTCTTTATGCATATTCATAATTATACCCAACAAAGTCATAATCCACCATTTTACATGCACCCAAACTTTAGTCTGCAAGCCTATAAGAGTACCAAAAGGAGATGTCCATATACACAACTTGGTCGGGAAAGGGCCCCATCGTACCCAAAATTAGTAGAACACATGCTTCGCACATATAGACTTTTGACAAGCTACTTCATAGAAGTGGAGAGGAACAACCCACAGTTTAAACGTGCACCTACTGGAGAGGGGCGTCACTGGGTCTATTTGTACTTGTGGACATGAACACAATGCCCAAAAGGAAGAGCGTCAATATAGAAAATACACTGAGTATGTAAGACTAAGAAATCATGTAAAATCAGTGACGTTACATAAGATATATAAACAGTTGATTTCAACCTAAATACCGAAGACAAGCCACCAGGGCCACCAACTGTAGTAACTATAAACTTAAAAATATGAAATCTTTGTGAAGGGTTAAGCAACTCAGAGAGACTACACATTAAATACAATATAATACTATGTAGCCACTAGGGCCACCCTAGGAATTGATGGAGTTTTGAAGTTGAATGATCGGTTATGTGTGCTTGATATACATGGGCTTAGGAAGGCCATAATTGAAGAAGCTCACAGTTCGAGGTACTTTATCCACCCAGGTTTTACCAAAATGTATCTGGACTTGAAAGAGTTGTATTGGCGGAAAGGCATGAAGAAGCAAGTAGCAGGTCATGTGGCTAAATGTTTGAATTGCCAGCAAGTCAAAGCTAAGCATCAGAGGCCTGGTGGCCTAGATCAATATATAGAGATACCACAGTGGAAATGGGAGATGATTAATATGGATTTCGTAGTAGGTATACCTCTCACATACTATAAGTATGGTTCAATTTGGGTTATTGTAGACCGACTGACAAAGTCCGCGGATTTCCTACCAGTAAGGACGACAGATTTCGCAGAACAGTATGTGCAGTTGTACATCAAAGAAATAGTCCGATTGCATGGAACTCCAATTTCAATCATATCTGACAGAGGCCCTCAGTTCACGACACATTTTTGGCAGGCATTTCCGAAAAAAATTAGCTACCAAGGTCAATTTGAGCACCACTTTCAATCCACAAACTGATGGTCAGGCAGAATGGACCATTCAGACTCTCTAAGATATGTTGCAAGAATTTGTTATCGATTTTGGAGGTAATTGGGATGATCACTTGCCACTTATAGAATTTGCTTACAATAATAGCTATCAGGACAGCATTGGTATGGCTCTTTATGAAGCGTTGTATGGGTGAAGATGTAGGTCTCCAGTGGGTTGGTTTGAACCAACAAAGGTGCCATTGATTGGTCCGGAGTTTGTTTGTGTGGCCTTAGAGAAAGTCCAGCTAATCAAAGAAAAATTAAAAGCGGCTCAGAGTCATCAAAAGTCCTATTATGACAAGAGGCATCGTTACTTAGAGTTCATAGTTGGTGACAATGTGTTTTAGAAAGTTTCACCAATGAAAGGAGTTATGAGGTTTGGTAAGAAAGGAAAACTTAGTCCAAGATTTATTGGACATTATGAGATTATAGAAAAGAAGGGAAACGTGGCTTATGAGCTAGCGTTGCCCGTTGAGCTGTCCTCTGTCCATCCTGTATTTCATGTGTCTATGCTTAGGAAGAACATTGATGATGAGATGCATATATAGCTGCCGATACCATATAAGTTAAAGAAGGCTTAACTTGTGAAGAGGTATATATTGAAATTCTCGATAGGCAAGTAAGAAAGTTAAGAAGAAAAAATTTAGCATCGATAAAAGTTTTGTGGAGTAATCATGACTCAAAAGAGGCTACGTGGGAGGTTGAGGAAGATATGAGAGAGAAATGTCCATATTTATTTGAGGAAAAAGGTATGTGAACCTATTTTGTTTGGCATTTATATTTTATATATCAAACACAAGTTAGCATGTGTTTATGTCATTGCTAGATTATGCTTAGTTATTGAAGTAATTTTGTTTTGTCAGAGCAGATTTAGTTATTTAATAATTTAGTGACATGCCAGAGTACATTTAACTCATTAAAGTGATTTACCTTTGCTAAAGTGTTGTGCTTTATATTCTTATTGGTTATTGTGGTACCTCATTGTCGGAGAGTGAGAAATTAATTTATGAGCTGTGTATAGTGCATATGAATGGCTTGTTATGGTATATTTGATTGTTGTTGGTGTAGTTGTGGTATTTGTGACAGGGATATTTTTTTGGATAGTCCAATTTGAAAGGGAAACACTGCCGAAATTTTAGAAAATTTAGGGAGTTAGTGTAACGACCCGACCGGTCGTTCTGTGATTGACCCCATTTCCCCTATTTCTGCATTTTTTGTGTATCGCTATCATGTTTTGATGTGTTGGATCAGCTGGTTTGGGTCCGGAGTGGTTATGGTGAGAGTTTAGGCATTTAGCATTTTAAAGTAGCCTAATAGTTGAGAAAGTCAATTGAGAGTTGACTTATTGATAAATGACCCCGGAATGCGGATTTTATGGATCAAATAGCTTCGTTAGGTGATTTGGGACTTGGGAGTGTGTTCGGAATATTTTTGTGATGTTCAGAGTAGAATTAGGCTTGAATTGGCGAAAGTTAGTTTTTGGCAATTTTTGGTCGGCAGTGGAAAATAAGCTATCGAGGTCGGAATGGAATTCCAAAAGTTGGAACGGTTTCGTAATGTCATTTTTGATATGTCCCCAAATTTTAGGTTAATCGGAAGTGTTGAAGTTGGGTTCGGCGTAGTTTGCGAATTATAGAAGTTTCAAAGTTCTTAGGCTTGAATTTGATGAAAATTTGGTGTTTTCGTGTTGTTTTTGGTGTTTTGAGGGCTCTAATAAGTTCGAATAATGCTACGGGGTGTGTTGATATGATTGGTTGGACCCCCGAGGGGCTCGAGATTGATTTAGGATGGTTTATGGGATGTTAGAGTGATTTTTTGGAAATCTTTTGTGCTGGTTTGCTGGTGTTTTCGCACATGCGGAAGGGGAGTCGCAGGAGCGGAGAGAAAGGTTGCACGTGCGAGTTTTGCCTGTCTAGGGAATGGTCTGCAGGTGCGAGGGGTTTGTCGCACCTGCCATGTCGCTGGTACAGAACAGTATAAAAAAGACCCCTCCGCGAAATTTATTAGTCTTCATCAAAGGTAAGTTCTTTGGTTGTTAGTATCCTTCCTATGCTATTTTTTTTAGAGTAGGCTTGAAAATTTAAGGATTTGGGTAGGAAAAACTTGGAAAATGGGAGGAAAGAATTGGAATTTCTTTTGAGGTTTTGGAATGGCAATTATGGTCCGATTTTGGTGTTCTTGGTTTGTATAGAATCGTGGGAGGACGAGGTATCTAATGATGTAAAAATTATTGAATTCCGAGATGTGGGCCTGGGGCTCGGGTTTGGCCGAATTTCGAGACTTTTGATTAAATTGATAATTTTCGGCTGGGTTGTGTTCCTTGAGTATATATTAATGATTTTGAACTGGTTTTGGCTAGATTCGGAGCAATCGGGAGCCAATTTGAGAAGAAAAGGCACAACGGACTACTGTCGCGACCCGGTAAGTAATGGTCTTAAATCTTGTCCTGAGGGTATGGAACCCCGGACTGCATTATCTTCTCATTGAATTTGGAATGGCGCACATGTCAGATGACGAATATGTGGCGCGTACTGATTTTTGGATTGGACAGGTTCTCTCCGTGGCAACTAATGAGTTGCATATTTACTCAAAACCTTATGGTAAATTATGTTCTAAATATTTGTGAAATATTTGGGTTGTAAGCCGTGTTTGGGTCCTCGTGCCGATATGTTTAGACCCCTTTGAGGGCGTTTTAATGCTGTTTTCCTCACTACATGTTGATGATTTTACTCAACATCATTGTGCATACTATTTTATTTGAAACTCAACCTGATTTACACTACATGAGCATTAAAATGATGTTTTCGGGTCGAGTACCCCGTTCCATTACTTCGCCCGAGGGGATTTTCGAGTGGTTCCACTAAGTGTGGCCGAGGGCCAAGAGTGATGGTGAGGTGCTGAGTGATATTAACACTTGGGCTGAAGGAGCCCCTCCGGAGTCTGTACACACCCCAAGTGAGCACAACGAGTGCAAGTGATTGAGTGATTGGGAGGCATGGGTGGTTGTGAGGTGCTGAGTGATTGTGAGGTGTTGAGGGATTGTGAGGCATGCCCGAGGGGATGATTATGAAACATGTTTTTGCTGAGGGGCTACTTATTATTTTACTACATTCATTTGCATACCAAATCCTTCTTTTAAAGTTGTTAAAAATGTGCATTGTTTTACGGACATTTGTGAAGTTGATTTCTGACGCATGACGATTTCGTATATCTATGTATACTATTGGAAAGTAAGGCTGTGCATATTGTGACTTGATGACATTGATTTTTACGTGTTTCCTTGCTACTTAGACTTGATTTATTTCCATTACTACTGAGTTGGCGTACTCACATTACTCCCTGCACCTCTGTGTGCAGATTCAGGATCAAATATCGAGCGTTAGCTTATATATATATATCACAGCCGAGGCAGATTGTGGGGATATAGAGGTAGCTGTTAAGCGTTCGCAGCATCTCTGCTTTCCCTTCCTATTGTATTTAGCTCTAGTTCGGAGTTCTGTATTATAATAATTTATTTTGGCTTATTTCAGTAGATGCTCATGACATGTTGGCTACGGATTTTGGGGATGCCAGTACTGTATATAAAATTTGCCTATTATATTAAGAACTTTCTGTATATTGTTATGAATTGCTTGAAAGTTAAATGCGATTTTCAAAAGGAAGTGTGAACACACGGTAGTTGGCTAGCCTAGTTCCACGATAGGCGTCATCATGGCCGGTTAGCATTTGGGGTCGTGACAGTTTGGTATCATAGCCCTACATTACATAGGACTCGACCGTCATGAGCAGGTTCGGTAGAGTCTTGCGGATCGGTACGCAGACATCTGTACTTATCTTCGAGAGGCTGCCGAACTTTTAGGAAACATTCTATCTTTCTTGAACTCTTTCGTGTTGATCTATTGATTCTTGAAATCTGAACTTATGTTGTTTTATTCTCTCACAGATGGTGAGGACACGTCATACCGATCAGAGTGACCAGTCACTGACTAGACCAGTGAGAGGTCGAGGCCGCGGTCGAGGCCGTGGTAGAGGTAGGGGAAATCCCACGTAGTAGCCGCGGCAGTACCTCAGGATCCCTCTATTGATCATGATCAGGTTCCCGCCAATGGTGGCCCAGGAGGACAGGCTTAGGCACCAACAGTGCATATGGTTATTTCGGGTATTCAGGAGGCCCTGCCTCAGATATTATCAGTATGCACCGGTTTAGGTCAGGCCGTTGCCATGTCTTCTTCTGCCACCACAGCTCAGGCTGGGGGAGGCAATCAGACTCCAACTGCCCGGGCACCTGAGCAGGCTACACAGGGTATTCATGCACCGAGAGCAGCCCCACCTCAGCCAGTTACTCCGGGTCACGATTATGTGGTCTCTGCTATGCCCGAGGACGAGCAGCACAAGTTGGAGAGGTTGAGAACATTTCAACCTCCAACTTTCACCGGTACAGAGGGCGAGGATGTCCAGGGATATCTGGATAGGTGCCAGAGGATACTGCGCACCGCGGATATTCTGGACACATTGGGGTCACGTTTGTTACTTTTCAGTTTGCGGGTGCTGCCTTTACTTCGCGGGAGTCTTTCGAGAGGCGTAGACCGGTTGGTTCAGCACCTCTTACCTGGCAACAGTTCTCCACGATATTTTTGGAGAAGTATGTTCCTCAGTCCCACAGAGAGGAGCAACGTAGGCAGTTTGAGCAGTTGCGCCAAGGAGAGTTATCAGTCACTCAGGATGAGATGAGATTTTCCGAGTTGGCTAGGCATGCTTCTGAGATTATCCCTACTGATAGGAGAGGGTGAGGAGGTTTGTAGATGGTCTTTCTTATCAGCTTCGGTTGTTTATGACTCGAGAGAGAGTATCGGGTGCTTCATTCGAGCAGGTTGTTTACATAGCTCGAGATATTGAGTTTGTTCGCCGCTAGGAGCGGGAGGAGATGGAGGCCAAGAGGCCTCATGGTTCGGGCATTTCCAGTGGTGCTCCCTTCAGGGGAAAATTTCAGTAGGGTAGTGGTCGTCCATTCAGGCCTCCTAAGTCAGGCCGCCCAGCTTATAATTGTACATCTTCGGGGCAGGGTCCCCATGGTTCTTAGTCAGGCCGTACTTCATTTGGTGCCCTCCTAGCTTAGAGTGCAGCTCGAGCACCTCCAGTTCAGGGTTCATCTCTTCAGGAGTCTTCCAGTGTCCGTGCAGGTGCTAGGGGTTTCTATCAGTCCCCGCCTCCAGCTCCAAGTAGTTGTTTTGAGCGCAAGGAGTTCGGGCGCGGGTGGAGGCAGTGTCCCCGCCATTCCGGTAGATCTTCTCGGTAGAGGGGCCAGCCCTCGACTTCAGCTCCAGTCACTTCACAACCCGCCCAGGCAGCCAGGGGTGGTTATTAGTCAGCCAGAGGCCGCCCTAGAGGGAGAGATCGAGTAGGGGGAGGTCAGGCTCGTACGTATGCATTTCCAGCCAAGTCAGATGCTATGGCCTCAGATGTCGTGATTGCATGTACTGTTTGAGTCTGTTGCCGTGATGCCTTGGCTTTATTTGACCCTAGTTCCACATATTCCTATGCTTCTTTATATTTTGCCAGTTTTCTGGATGTGCCCCGTGAGTCTCTGGTCACCTCTGTTCATGAGTCGACTCCGGTGGGTAATACTTTTGTTGTGGACAACATGTATCGGTCATACATGATATCTATTTTGGGTTCGGAGACCCGAGTGGACCTACTGTTCCTCAGCATGGTCGATTTTGATGTAATATTGGGCACGGATTTGTTATCTCCGTGCAATGTTGTTCTTGATTGTCACGCTAAGACCGTGACCTTAGCTATGACAGGGTGTCTGAGGGTTGAGTGGAGAGGTTCTTCCGAGTATATTCGTAGCAGGGTGATTTCTTACTTGAAGGATGGATGCATGGTTAAAAAAGGGGTATTTATCTTATTTGGCATTTGCGAGGGATGTCGGTGGTGAGACTCCCGCTATTGATTCAGTTCTTGTGGTCCATGATTTTATGGATGTGTTTCCTGCAGACCGGCCAGGCATGCCACCTGACAGGGATATTGATATTGGTATTGACCTGGTGCTAGGAACTCAGCCTATTTCTATTCCACCATATCGTATGGCGCCAGCGGAGCTAAAGGAATTGAAGGAGCAGCTTCAGGAGCTCCTGGATAAGGGGTTCATGCGGCCTAGTGTGTCACCTTAGGGTGCACCGATGTTGTTCGTTAAGAAGAAGGATGAGTCCATGCGTATGTGTATTAATTATCGGCAGTTGAATAGGGTTACGGTGAGGAACCGGTATCCCTTGCCCCGTATTGATGATTTGTTTGACAAACTTAAGGGAGCCAGAGTATTTTTAAAGATTGATGTGAGATCTGGGTGCCATCAGTTGAGGATTCGGGATTATGATATCCCGAAGACTGCTTTCAGGACCATGTATGGTCATTATGAGTTCTTGGTTATGTCGTTTGGGCTGACCAATGCCCCAGCTGCGTTCATGCAATTGATGAACAGTGTGTTTCAGCCTTATCTTGATTCCTTCGTCAATGTGTTCATTGATGACAGCCTGGTTTATTCTCGTAGCCAGGAAGAGCATGCTCAGCATTTGAGAGTGTGTTACAGAGATTGAGGGAGGAGAAGCTTTATGCGAAATTCTCCAATTGTGAGTTTTGGCAGGGATCGGTAGCTTTCTTGGGGCACGTGGTGTCCAGTGAGGGGATTCAGGTTGATCCAAAGAAGATAGAGGCGGTGCAGAGTTGGCCCAGACTGTCCTCAGCCATAGATATTAGAAGTTTCCTTGGTTTGGCGGGATATTACCGTTGCTTTGTGGTGGGATTCTCTTCGATAACTTCGCCTTTGACCAGATTGACCCAGAAGGGTGCTCTATTCAGATGGTTTGATGAGTTTGAGGAAAGCTTTCAGAAGCTCAAATCAACATTGACTACAACTCCAGTACTAGTTTTGCCTGCTGGTTTGGGTTGTTACACAGTTTATTATGATGCTTCCAGAGTTGGCTTTGGAGCGATAGTTATGTAGGACGGTAGGCTGATTGCCTACGCGTCCAGATAGTTGAAGGTGCACGAGAAGAATTATCCAGTGCACGATCTTGAGTTAGCTGCCATTGTTCATGCCATGAAGATTTGGCAGCATTATCTGTGTGGAGTGCAATGTGAGATTTTCACATATCATCGCAGTTTGCAGTATCTGCTAAGGCAGAAGGACTTGAATTTGCGTCAGAGGAGATGGTTACAGCTCCTCAAGGATTATGACCTCACTATCTTATATCATGCGGGGAAGGCCAATGTAGTGGCCGATGCCTTGAGTCGCAGAGCAGAGTGTTTGGGGAGTTTAGCTTGCCTTCCAGTAGCAGAGCGACCATTAGCTCTTGATGTTCAGGCCTTAGCATATCATTTGGTTAGATTGGATCTATCAGAACCCCCACGGGTGTTGGCTTGTGTAGCCTCCAGATCTTCTTTTTACGATCAGATTAGAGCACACCAGTATGATGATCCACATTTGCTTGTTCTTCAGCATAGGGTACGTGGCAGTGATGCCATATATGTTGTTATTGGTGATGATGGGGTCATGAGGATGCAGGTCCGAATTTGTGTGCCCAATGTAGATGGACTTCAACATTTGATTCTAGCAGAGGCTCATAGTTCGCGGTATTCCATCCATCCGGGTGCTGCAAAGATGTATCAGGATTTGAGGCAGCATTATTGGTGGAGGAGAATGAAGAAGGATGTTGTGGAGTTCGTGGATCTGTGTCTCAACTGTCAGTAGGTCAAGTGTGAGCACCAGAGACTGGTTGGATTGCTTCAGAGGTTTGATATTCCGGAGTGGAAGTGGGAGCAGATCGCCATGGATTTCATAGTTGGACCCCCACGGACTTTGAGGAGGTTTGATGCTATATGGGTTATTGTGGATCGACTGACCAAGTCCGCGCACTTTATTCCTGTTAGTACTACGTATTGATCGGAGTGGTTAGCTGAGATTTATATCAAGGAGATTGTCCGTTTGCAGGGGGTTCCAGTTTCTATCATTTCCGACAGAGGCACTCAGTTCACGTCCCAATTTTGGAGAGCCGTGCAGAGAGAGTTGGGTACTCGGGTTGAGTTGAGCACAGCGTTTCATCCTCGGACCGACGGACAGTCGGAGCGTACCATTCAGATTTTGGAGGACATGTTGCGTGCTTGTGTGATTGACTTTGGTGTTTCATGGGATTAGTTTCTACCACTAACGGAGTTTACATATAATAACATTTATCAGTCGAGTATTCAGATGGCTCCGTATGAGGCCTTATATAGTAGGAGGTGTAGATCTCTGGTTGGTTGGTTTGACCCAGGCGAGGCTAGGCTATCGGGCACAGACTTGGTTCAGGATGCTTTGAGTAAGGCAAAGTTGATTCAGGAGCGGCTTCGCATGGCGCAGTCTAGGCAGAAGAGTTATGCAGACCGGAAGGTCTGAGACGTGTCTTTCATGGTTGGGGATAATGTATTGCTGAAGGTATCACCCATGATGGGTGTTATGAGATTCGGGAAGAGGGGAAAGCTGAGTCCCAGGTTCATTGGACCATTTGAGGTACTTCAGAGGGTTGGGGAGGTGGCCTATAAGCTTGCTGTACCTCCTAGTTTATCGAGTATTCATCCATTATTCCATGTTTCGATGCTCCGGAAGTATGTTGGGACCCTTCCCATGTTTTGGACTTCAACACGGTTCAGCTCGAGGGTGATATGTCATATGAGGTAGAGCCAGTGGCTATTTTTGGTCATCAGGTCTGGAAGCTGAGGTCTAAGGATATAGCTTCAGTGAAGGTTCAGTGGAGAGGGCAGCCGGTGGAGGATGCCACCCAGGAGATCGAGCGGGAGATGCAGGACATATATCCTTATTTATTCGAGGCTCCAGGTATGTATCTAGACCCGTTCGAGGATGAACGTTTGTGTAAGAGAGGGAGAATGTAACGACCCGACCGGTCGTTCTGTGAGATTTACCCCATTTCCCCTATTTCTGCATTTGTTATGTATCACTATCTTGTTTTGATGCGTTGGATCAGTTGGTTTGTGTCCGAAGTAATTATGGTGAGAGTTTAGGCATTTAGCCTTTTAAAGTAGCTTAATAGTTGAGAAAGTCAACTTAGAGTTGACTTATTAGGAAACGACCTCAGAATGAAGATTTTATGGCTCGAATAGCTTCATTAGGTGATTTGTGACTTGGGAGTGTGTTCGGAGTATTTTTGTGATGTCCGGAGTAGAATTAGGATTGAATTGGCGAAAGTTAGTTTTTAACGATTTCCGGTCGGCAGTGGAAAATAGACTATGAAGGTCAGAATGAAATTCCGGAAGTTGGAACGGTTTTGTAATGTCATTTTGGATATGTCCGCAAAATATCAGCTTAATCGAAGGTGTTTTGGTTGGTTTCGGCGTAGTTGGCGAATTTCAGTTGTTTCAAAGTTCTTCGGCTTGAATTTGATGAAAATTTGGTGTTTTCGTGTTGCTTTTGGTGTTTTGAGGGATCAGCTAAGTTGGAATAATGCTACGGGGTGTGTTGGTATGTTTTGTTGGGGCCCCGAGGGGCTCGGGATTGATTTTGGATGGTTGACGTAGTTGGAGTGATTTTTTGGAAATCTGTTGTGCTGGTTTGCTGGTGTTTTTGCACCTGTGAAAGAGGAGTCACATGTGAGGTTGCGCAGGAGCGGAGAGAAAGGTCGCAGGTGCGAGTTTTTCGTGTGTAGGGAATGGTCCGCAGGTGAGAGGGGTTTGTTGCACCTGCGATGTCACTGGTGCGGAAGGTGGTTGCAGGTGCGAGAATTGGCCAGTAAAGTGAGTCTCGTAGGTGCGCACCCTGGGACCGCAGGTGCGGCCAATTGTCCCCAGGTGCGGAAATGGCTGTGCAGAAAAGTATAAAAAGGACCCCTCCGCGAAATTTATTAGTTTTCATCAGTTTGCATGCGGGAGGAGTCCATTGAAGGTGGTTTTGAGATAGAATTTAAAATTTCTTGAGAAAAAGGAAAGTTCTTTGGTTGTTAATCCCGTTCCTATGATATTTTGTTAAGATTAGGCTTGAAAATTTAAGGGTTTGGGTAGGAAAAAGTTGGAAAATGGGAGGAAAGAATTTGGATTTCTTTTGAGGTTTTGGAATGGCAATTGTGGTCCGATTTTAGTTCTTGGTATGTATAGAATCGTGGGAGGACGAGGTTTTTAATGATGTAAATTTTTTTTATTTCCGAGATGTGGGCCCGGAGCTCAGGTTTTGCCGAATTTTGAGATTTTTTATTAAATTGATAATTTTCGATTGGGTTTTGTTCCTTGAGTATATATTAATGATGTTGAACTAGTTTTGGCTATATTTGGAGCAATCGGGAGCCAATTTGAGGGGCAAAGGCATAGCGGACTAGTGTCGCGACCCGGTAGAGGTAAGTAATGGTCTTAAATCTTTTCCTGAGGGTATGGACCCCTGACTGAATTATTTTCTCACTGAATTTGGAATGTCGCACATGTCGGATGACGAATATATGGCGCGTACCGACTTTAGGATTGGACTAGGTCCTCTCTGCGGCAACTAATGAGTTGCATATTTACTCGAAATATTATGTTAAATTATGTTCTAAAGATTTGTGAAATATTTTGGGTTGTAAGCCGTGTTTGGGGCCTCGTGCCGATCTGTTTAGACCCCTTTGAGGGTGTTTTACTGCTGTTTTCCTCACTACCTATTGATCATTTCACTCAGCATCATTGTGCATATTGTTTTATTTGAAACTAAGCCTGATTTACACTATATGAGCATTAAAATGATGTTTTCGGGTCGCGTAGCCCGTTCTATTACTTCGCCCGAGGGGCTTTTCGAGTGGTTCCACCGAGTGTGGCTGAGGGCCAAGAGTGATGGTGAGGTACTGAGTGATATTAGCACCTGGGCTGAAGGAGCCCCTCTGGAGTCTGTACACACCCCCAGTGAGTGCACCGTGTGCGAGTGATTGGGAGGCATGAGTGGCTGTGAGGTGCTGAGTGATTGTGAGGTGCTGAGGGATTGTGAGGCATGCCCGAGGGGCTGATTATGAAACATGTGTTTGCCCGAGGGGCTACTTATGATTTTAATACATTCATTTGCATACCAAATCCTTTTTTTAAAGTTGTTAAAAATGTGCATTGTTTTAAGGACTTTTGTGCAGTTGATTTCTAAGGCATGACGATTTTGTATATCTATGTATACTATTGGAAAGTAAGGCTGTGTATATTGTGACTTGATGACATTGATTTTTATGTGTTTCATTGATACTTAGACTTGATTTATTTCCATTACTACGGAGTTGGCGTACTCACATTACTCCTTGCACCTCTGTGTGCAGATTCAAGAGCAGATATCGAGCGTTAGCTTTTATATATATATCACAGCCGAGCCGGATTGTGGGGATATAGAGGTAGTTGTTCAGCGTTCGCAACATCATTGCTTTCCCTTCCTGTTGTATTCAGCTCTGGTTCGGAGTTCTGTATCATAATACTTTATTTTGGCTTATGTCACTAGATGCTCATGACATGTTAGCTCCGGGTTTTGGGGATGGCAGTACTGTATATAAAATTTGCATATTATATTAAGAACTTTCTGTATATTGTTATGAATTGCTCGAAACTTAAATGGGTTTTCAAAAGGAAATGTGAACACGCAGTAGTCGGCTAGCCTAGTTCCATGATAGGCGCCATCACGGCCGGTTAGGATTTAGGGTCGTGACAATTAGCCAAAATTTTGAGTCCCTTGGAAGAGTGAATAGTGCTAAGAAAACTTAATAGGTTCAAGGACCGAAGGAATGATTGTTAGATTAAGAATAAGGTCCTATGAACATTCGAGGACGAACGATTTGAAGGAGGGAAGATTGTAACACTCCTCAAATCTATAAAATTTTCAAGACATGCTAAATATAGAATTCAATGTTTTTATTTAATATTAAATTATACTCTTATTACATATTTAAACCCTTGTTATTGACTTTTGAGCTACTTCTCTATTTATGACTAGTTGAATATACAATTAGGAGAATATTACTAATTTTTATATTATTTATTATTAAAAGCGGCTATCATTAATTATTAGGTAAGTAAAAAAAAAACACAAAGAAAAACAAATAACAAAAAAATTGGAGAACAAGCTTAAGTCCATGAAGGGCTGTTGAAAGAAAATGGCTTAAGGCTTTAAAGCCTTGCCTTGACGTCAAAAAGGTCCAAAGAGATAAAAAAGGAAACAGATCATTAAAGAACAAGAAAGAGCACGCTGCTCAACAAACGCATGCAAGGAAAAAGAAAAAAGAGAAAATCATACGGTTCTTTACAAACCACTAATTCTTAAACTCAGTATGTAGAATTCCCTTTTGTTAATTACCCTACAGTAGTAATAGGTAAGAAATGAATAGTTAATTCCCTTCTTTCTCCGTAGCAACATCAAATTTTATGTTTAGGTGTGAAACTCTGAAATGAATTAAAACGCACTGGTTGTTGTCGAATCAAGTGTTTGACAGGTATAACTTGGATTGGGGCCTACGTATTGTCTCAAGGAGTTTTGAGGTGAGTTGATATAACTCTTTTGTAAAGTGGTTTAACTCACAAAAGCACGCATACACAGTGTTTGATGAATTTCTTAAAAGAGTTTATATTTTCTTAATTGGAGCGAGTGAGTATCTATTAACTTAGAATTGTTCTACCAAAAGTTTAGATGATTTATTACAATATATGCGCATAAATTTTCAGATTTTTGTGTTATTCTTATAGGCTATTTTCATGTTGAAAAAAATTATGAAGAAGCAAGAATCTTTAGAAATACTTTTACATTTTTATTTCATTCTTATGTCATGCTTTACATTTAAGGATACCAACATGAGCACGTACATGATATTCCGAAAAGAAAAGATTTAGACTTGAAGAGTCACGAGAAGAAGTTTTAGAAATAAATGATTTTTGGGAGTATCCTTTATTCTGAGAAGGGGTCATCGTCCAGGCCGAGGGTCCTGACCAAGGCGTTGACTTCCTGAAACTGCTTATGACAAAGTAGGAAGCACACTAGTCGAGGGTTTCGTTGCTGAGAATTTACTTAGCCATGCTAAGGTATGATACATGAGCGTTGAGAACCACGAAGCGAGTGGAACCTCGTGGATTTGGCCTATTCGATCAGGTTGGGATCTAACCCGTGCTGATCACACGGTGACTAAGACAGAAATAGGTCAGGATAGTCGGAACTCCCAAAGTATAATGTGAAGTATTTTTTCTTGAAGAAAAAGAAAAGAATTTCTCTTAGAATATTCATAAACTACTGTTATGCAATTATTTTAGAATTGTCCTTAAAGCTTTATGTTTCACATGCATTTAGAATTTTTGCTCGTAATGTATATGTTATTAATGTTTCGTCCCATGTCGTTGAGACTTAGTGAGTACAATGGATGGTAGTGACAGTCTCTTTTGGGAACCTATGTTGGTATGCGGTACAACGTAGGACCCGATTTTGCAGGCGACCAAGGTACGAGTTGGGACTTCCCTCTCTTACATCGTTATTCGTGAGCTCCACTTTTGTTCGTAGAGTATTCGTTAAAGTCATCTTTATCTAGTTATTTCTTTGTTTACTTAGAGAACTGGCCAGGAAATCTCATGTCCTGAGCAGTGTGTCAGTTTATCAGTAGGGGCTTCATAGTCATAGTCGTTGGGTTAAGATTCAGATGTTTTTGATAATAACTTAGCAGTATATCAGTAGTTACTACGAATAAAGTTTTGGGGGTTTATTTATTTTAAATATTTAAATTAATCAAGAGTAATTGGTTAAAGTATTGTCTTGTTGCATATAAAGTTTGCAGTTATAATAGATTTAATAATCTCAAATGGTTCGCTCGGTCATGTTTAGTGATCAGGTGTCGGTCACGGCTTGTTTAGAAAATGGGTCGTGACAGTAGGTGTTTGATGAAATTCCCAAGAGCCTTGTACCATGAGAATCCTTCCTAATTATGGTTCAATTTTGTCATATCTTTAATAGATTGAACTTGCTAGAAGTTTCAGAACGTTGTAGTAATCTAAGGAAAGCTCAAGCGAGGTATGTTGGCTAAAAACTTCTTATAGAATCGGGTCAATGAGTTCCTTATGAATTCTAAGCATGGTTTGACCAAGCTCTCATCCTTATCGTGCTAAATCATCACAAATGCTTGTCTTATTGAATGTCTATCTACTCTAATCATGTCTCAGTATCTCTATTTGCATATCATGCTCTTCCATGGGAAATAGTCCTAGTATAACCAAATCATCAAATTATTTTAAATTCAATCCATAGTTCTGCTGAAATCATCATGCTCATAGTGGTAAATGTTGGCAATGGGACCTAAGGCCTTATGTATTCATGAACTGAAGTTGTGTTTACCAGATGATTTATAAGAGTCTTTAAATTAATTTTAGTCCATGTCAAGTGAAAGAATGAAAGTGTGAATTATGAAATGCGGACACTGTGCCAAGAATAATTATTTACGATTGTGTCCAAGTGATTAAATAAAGTATGAAAGGCAATGAAACGAATGTGATTCCTTTATGGAGTATTGTTAGGTTACCTAGGAAAGTTGGGTTATAAATGCCCAAGCCTGAAACTACACGTGCCAGTGTAGGGATGATTGAGAAATAAATTCCTGTTATGTGATATTAAGATTATTCCCCTTAAATGGGATGAGTTGATAGCTAGTGAGGACGATGTCTACCCTCACGACATGGTGGTGTACGGCTTAGCCGATCGGGCAGAGATCAGATGCCATACTGCGCACATGTTGGTGATGTGTTTTTATGTCCAACCTCATACATTGGTGTGAGACGAATTAGCCAATCAGGCGTATATCAGACTCTATTCCAAAAGCATTGTGTTGTATCGGTAGCAACAATCTATCGATCTAAAATGTTGATATGTAATTGAAGATTTGCCTCACTCTTGACTTGGTATTTTAAAATTATTTGGTTTTCTCGTTGATCTCGTGTTTCTCTCCTTTGTATTGTTACTCTATTCATTGAGAGGGTTTTTAGCTCTATATACTAGTATTATTCCATAGTTACTAACGTCCTTTTTGTGGGGACACTACATCTTTAATGGATGCAGGTGGTTCCACAGTAAGCCACATCGATCATTGCTAGTGGTACACCCTCTTCTCAGCTGACTTTGTGAGCCTCACTTCATCTCGAGGCCTTGTGTCTTTGATCCTTGTACATAGTATTTTGAGCTATAGCCAGGGTCTTGTCAGCGGTACTTTTATATTGCTCATGTGTTCCATTTAGAGTCTCTATAGACATACTGTAGGCGGTGTTTTTATTTTATTTTGGGAAAATGACTCTTAATGTTTTAGTTATCGGATGTTCCACTTTTAAATATGAACGTGCAATCTTTTGGAAGTTGTAAATGAAGACCCTTTTTAAGAATGAATGATGATGTTTCATACTTCATCCTCTTTACATATCTATATCGTGTTATTATAATCAAATAGTTCTTGGGTAAGGTTGTCTGGAAGGCATCAAGTAAGCTTGCTTGATTTGATAGCTCGGTTGGTGTACAAACCCGTAAAATCTCTTAACTAAAAACAATACCCGAATAGGTCATCATGTTGTTATAACTGTGGAAATTCTTAAAACGGCCTTTTTGGAGTAAAAAGTACCCAGGACTTAAAAGATATAACTTTCCAGATTTGTGCAGGTCTACGGTCAACTATGCGATCACAGATTAGGTATGCGGACCGCATAGTGGTCGCATACTTGGACAATTTGCTGTCCATTTTGAGGACATCTATGCGGCCTAGAATGTGATCGCATTTCACGAATCCGGGCCGCATAGTTTTCGCATTCTTGCACCTTTATTTTTGCGGAGGGAGTTATGAGACGCACTATACGATCACATAACAGGTATAGTGGTCGCATACCTTGGCACTCTCCTTCAATTTTTGGCCCAACTGATGGCCACTTATGTGACAAGTATGCGGATTGCATAGTAGGAATGTGATCGCATTCCTGACTGCATTACCTGCTTGGGGGCTTCAAATTTCTAATGTTAAAACCCGACCCCCAGTTTAATAAAACACCCCTCCCCTTCATTAGCGACTATCTGGTTAAAATAGAGAGAAGTGAGAGTGGGTTCTATTGAGAGAAGCCCCCATCTTCCCCAAGTTGGTCCTCCATCTCTACTCAGGCTTGGAATTAATCGAGCAGTCGTTATCTCCTTCTCCATAAGAGGTAAGTCTTCACCCCATTTCCCCAAATTCTAAGATTTTAGTTAGAATAGAACACACATAGGTTGGTTCTTGAAGAGGAAAGTTATGTCCTTGCATGCATTTGAATAATCTACTATAATCTAGAAAAGGGAAGTAGGCTAGGGCAACCTTTCACTAAAAAAGGGGCTAGTTAATCTAAAGGACCACATAGTATTTGATAAAATGCCCAAATGAGTTCAAGGTTCCTAACTCTATGTTTGAATGTGTCACATTGTAAATTAGATTGAAGGCGTTAGAAGGTCTGGTGATTTGGGATAGAAATTAAAGGGAAATTCCAACTCGAGGTATGTATGGCTAACTTTAATATTTTTAGAGTCACATGTTGGTATCCGAGCATTCGGTATGAGTCCCATGGTTATGAATATGTGAAATGATAGTCCTAAGGTGTTGAGGCGTAAGATTTTGTTCTCTGATTGTCTTAGACATATTGGGATGAAAGGATGTGTTACTGAATGAAAGAAATGATAACGAACCCAATTGTTGAGTTTATCTAAGTGCTAAATGGTGTGTAGTAAATGATGGGAAGGAATTGTAGATTGCTTTAATTGAGCTAAGTGACTGTGGCAATACCATATATGACTCACTGTTTGGTAAGGATTATTGTGCCCTTAATTCCTCTCGGTTATTGGTTGTTATAAATATATACTCTTGATGATGAAAATCCTTGTGATTGAACTATTGATTGTTGTTGCTATCAAATGTTATTTTACGGTAGATCAGGATGCGCGCCGCAACAGAAAAAATAAGTGTGAGAAGAAATAAGGGTGAAATGTGATTTTACGGTAGGATCGGGTTGCGCGCCGCAATTGAAGAAATCAGGTTGAGAAGTAATAAGGGTGAAATGTGATTGTACGGTGGGATCGGGTTGCACGCCGCAACATGGGGACAATTGAAATAAAAAACTGTGGAAACCTCATTTGTGATTCTCTATATCTCTGTGCAATATTTGCTTGGGTTTCCTTAACTGCCTCTTATATGTGTATTGTTTGATTTTACTTAGAGTAAAGTTTGTTCATACATAATACTACTATTCCATGGTACTAATGTCCTTTTTTGCCGGGGGCGCTACAACTTTTATATGGATGTAGGTGGTTCTATAGCAGGTAGCTCCGACCGCCGATAGTGGTGCCTCCTCTTCATCCCTTCAGCGGTTCTGGTGAGCCCCACTCCCTCTCGGGGCCGTGTATAGACTGTATCATTCTCTTTTGCATATGTTATGTCTTCAAAGGTATAGCCAGGGCCTTGTTGCGGGAACGTATATGTAAACTCCTAGTACTCATAGAGGCTCCGTAGACATTTTGTGGGTTGTATATATGTATTTTGCGTATTTCTCGTACTCGTTCGAAATCACGATCCTGTATCGGGAGTGTTGTATTTTAGAATGTATTTTTGGGGAAGATTAAATGTTGAAACTGTTAAAAGAAGAAACGGATCTATGTTATAAACGCATGCCTTGATTCTATGTTGTTGTTCCACCTATAAAATGTACATTGTGAACACGGGGGAAATGTGTTGGCTAGGAAAGGCAATCCAGGTCCGATTCACCGGGCTCATCCGGTTAGGCGCCGGTCTGGTCCCTCGATTTTGGGGCGTGACAAAATTGGTATCAGAGACTAAGGTTTTTAAAAGTGTACTAGAATGTCTCGGAGCCGTGTCTAGTAGAGCCCTTCTTATCGGTGTGTTGTCGACCGCATCTATAACTAGGGGGTTGCATGATATTTAGGAAAACACCCTTTATTGTTATTATGTATCGTGCGATGTGGTGGTAGGTGAGGTTGTCTATCTCTAATTCATGCATTGTTCCAATTTTCAGGAAAGTGCATCCAAGAAGAGAACCTGACTGGACCTAGAGGCCAATGCCACCCCAAGAGTGGTCGTAAATTCCTTATCTTACAGTGCAGGTGAGAATGATTCCCCGACCCTGAATCTGCCTGACTCTTCCATTCCAGGACATGCTATTCCTATTCCTGCTCCCACGGAGGGTGCTACAGTCTCTCCCGCTGATGTTCCCGATCCTTCCTCAGTCCCAGCTTCCGGTCACGGTATTTCAGATGGGGACCTTACGGGACCTATACAGATTTTGACTCAGCTAGTGGCCTCCAGGACCAAAGCTCATGTGTTGCCCCTACATCCTCTAGTGTGCAAGGGGATTCTTCAAGTTCAAGGGTCAACCAGTTTCTATGCTTAGCCCCTCCAGAGTTCACAGGCACCGACCCAGAGGCCGGCCCTCAGGATTTTATAGATGAGATGTACAAGACTCTTCGGGTTATGAAGGCTACAGAGGTAGAGGGCGTTGAGTTAGCTTCCTATCATTTGAGGGGAGCGTCGTATTTGTGGTTTGAGATGTGGGAGGATTCCCGTGGGAGGGGAGCCCTCCGGCGAGGTGGGATGAGCTTGTAGGTGCTTTCATGGATCATTTCTTGCCTGTCGTGACTATGGCAGCCTGCGCTATAGAGTTTGAGGTCCTCAAGCAGGGAAACATGAGTGTGTGGGAGTATCATTTGGAGTTTGTGCACTTGTCCAAGTATGTTGTCCACATGATGCCCACTATGGAGGCAAGAGTTCGCAGGTTTATTCAGGGCCTTAGTCCCTTAGTTATCAATGAGGCAACTACAGCTGCCTTGCATTAGGATATGAATTATGGAAGGATCGTGGGATTCGCCCAGGCTACTGAGGCTCAAAAATTGAAGATAAGAATGGAGAGAGAGAATGGTAGTAGGGCCCGGTCACCGGGCAACCCCGGGTGTTCACTTGCAGGTGGGAGATAAAACTTTGGGAGAAGGTCATCAGTGCCATCTCAGTCCAATGCTCAGTCCTCAACCAGTGTGCCGCCATCAGGGCACAGTTATAATTAGGGATGTTGCTTTGAAGCAGGTTCAGATAGCAGGAGATTGCATCAGTCAGGTCGTTCAGGTGGGAGGTTCCAGCAACAGCGAAGGGCCTCATGCCCTAAGTGTGGAAGGTTTCATTCTTAGCCTTGTTACTTGGATATACCGGTATGCTATAGATGCGGAGAGAGAGCCTATGTTTAGTGAGACTACCGTGCACCTAGTCAGGGCACGGGTAGGGGCACTGCTCAGCCACCCAGTTTGTCAGCCACTATATCTTCAGCACGCCCTCCAGCCCGCGGCCCTACAGCTCCAGCATGGCACAATGCAGCTAGGGGTAGAGCATAGGGTCAAGGGAGATCCTGTCGGTTCTATGCTTTGAGTGGTCACCAGAGTGCAGAAGCTTCTCTAGATGTTGTCACAGGTATTCTGACTGTTCAAACACATGATGGTCATACTCTTATTGATCCCGGGTCTTCTTTGTCATATGTTACTTCATTTACTGTTTCAACTTTTGGGATAGAACCTGAACAACTTCATGAGCCATTCTCTGTGTCGACTCCGGTTGGTGATTCTATTACGGTCGTGCGAGTCTATAGGAATTGTGTTGTCACGGTGTGTGGTCGAGATACCACGACCGATCTTATTGAGGTAGGGATGGTAGATTTTGATGTTATCATAAGGATGGCTTGGCTCTACTCGTGCTTTGCTAAACTCGACTGCCGAACTAGAATTATGAGGCTCGAGTTTCCTAAGGAACCTCCTATTGAATGGAAGGGGAATGATGTTGTGCCAAAAGGCAGGTTTATTTCCTACCTTAAGGCCTCAAAGATGATAAGGAAAGGGTGTATCTACCACTTGGTTCGGGTTGCAGACACCACTTCAGAGGTGCCTGCTCCCGAATCCGTGTCTGCTGTGAATGAGTTTCTTATAGTGTTTCCGGATGAGCTTCCTGGGATTCCGCCAGATAGATAGATCAATTTCGGGATTGAAGTATTGCCAGATACACAGCCAATATCTATTCCACCCTGCCGAATGGTGCAAGCATAATTAAGAGACTTAAAATAACAATTGAAAGATCTATTAGAAAAGGGTTTCATTCGACCTAGTATGTCGCCTTGGGGTGCACCGATTCTTTTTGTCAGAAAGAAAGACGGATCGCTTCGGATGTGTATTGATTATCGACAACTCAACAAGGTCACCATAAAAAACAAATACCCATTCCCTCGGATAGATGATTTGTTCGACCAGTTGCAAGGTGCTAAGTTCTTCTCACAGATTTATTTGCGGTCCGGGTATCACCTGTTAAAGATCAGGAACTAGGATATTCCTATAACTGCCTTCAGGACTCAATATGGGCACTTTGAATTTTTGGTAATGTCTTTTGGGCTAACCAACGCCCCAGCAACTTTTATGGATCTTATGAATCAAGTTTTCAAACCATTTCTTTACTGCTTTGTGATTATCTTCATTGACGGTATCCTTGTTTATTCACGAAGTCAGGAAGATCATGTTAATCACCTAAGGGTAGTTCTATAGACTCTTCATCAGAACTAGTTATAGGCAAGGTTTTCAAAATGTGAGTTTTTTTTAGAATCAGTCACCTTTTTAGGCCATGTTTCCACGGAAGGGATTTGGGTTGATCCCCAAATAATCACAGCATTGAAGGATTGGCCTAGACCAACAACCCCAACGGAGATCTGCAGTTTCTTGGGTTTAGCCAGATAATATCGAATGTTAGTGGAGGGATTCTCTACTCTCGCCTCCCCATTGACTAAGCTAACGTAGAAAGCAGTTAAGTTCCACTGGTCCGATGCTTGTGAAAGGATTTTCCAGGAATTGAAATTAAGATTGACTTCGGCGCTGGTATTGACCTTGCCAGAAGGTACAGAGGGGTTTGTGGTGTACTACGATGCTTCGAGGGTTGGTTTGGGATGTGTGTTGATGCAATGTGGTAAGTTGATTGCGTATGCTTCAAGACAGCTCAAGAATCACGAGAGGAATTATCCGATGCATGATTTGGAGCTCGTAGCAGTTGTGTTTGCATTAAAAATCTTGCGGCATTATCTTTATGGGGTCCATATTGATGTGTTCACAGACCACAAGAGTCTTTAGGATTTATTCAAGCAGAAGGAGTTGAACTTAATGCAGCAGAGATGGTTGGAATTGCTCAAGGATTATGACATGAATATTTTGTACCATCCGGGGAAGGCGAATGTGGTGGTCGATGCTCTTAGTCGGAAGTCCATGGGTAGCTTGACTCATTTTGAAGGAGGTCAGAGGCCTTTAGCTCATGATGTTTATCAGTTGGCCAGTCTGGGGTCTGTCTTTCGGCCTCAGACGAAGGAAATGTTGTGGTGCGCAATGGAGCGGAATCTTCACTTGTAACGAGAGTCAAGGAAAAGCAATCCAGGGATCCAGCATTGATGAAATTGAGAGAGGCAGTCCTAAATCACAAAACTACATCGTTTTCACTCGGCAATGATGACGGTGTTTTGCAATGCCAAGGGAGGATATGTGTTCTGGATTTGGATGAACTTCGGGAGAGAGTTATGGCAGAGGCTCACAATTCCAGGTATTTTGTACACCCAGGTTCTACGAAGATTTATCACGACCTCAAGGAGATTTATTGGTGGAATGGTATGAAGATGGGTGTGGCGGACTTTGTGGCTAAGTGCCCAAATTGTCAGCAAGTGAAGGCCGAGCATCAAAGGCCCGGTGGGTTGACGCAGCTTATGGAAATACCAATGTGGAAATGGGAGAGGATCAATATGGTCTTCGTGGTAAGGTTACCCCGCACTCAACGCAAGTTCAACTCAATTTGGGTAATTGTGGATCAACTCACGAAGTCAGCGCATTTTTTGCCGGTCAAGTCCACTGATACTGCAGAATAATATGATCAGTTGTATATCAAAGAAATAGTCAGACTCCATGGCACTTCAATATCGATTATATTGGACCCAGGGGCTCAGTTCATAGCTAACTTTTGGAAGAAATTTTTGCAAGGTTTGGGTACGTAGGTAAATCTCAGCTCAGCTTTCCACCCGTAGACGGACGGTCAGGTGGAACGAACTATTCAGACGCTTAAAGATATGTTACGGGCTTGTGTTTTGGATTTCAAGGGCAGCTGGGATGATCACTTTCCGCTTATAGAATTTGCTTACAAAAACAACTTTCATGTTAGTATTCAGATTGCCCCATTTGAGGCATTATACGGTATGAGGTGTAGGTATCCCATTGGATAGTTTGAGGTTGGTGAGGCAGAGTTGCGAGGACCAGATCTTTTGCATCAAGCTATGGAGAAGGTTAGATTCAATTCAGAGAGGCTGAAAACTACTCAGAGTCGTCAGAAATCTTATTCGGACGTTCGTCGTAGGGATTTGGAGTTTCAAGCATATGATTGGGTATTTTTGAAAGTATATCCAATGAAGGGAATCATGCGGTTTGGAAAGAAGGGGACGTTGAGCCCAAGGTATGTGGGGCAATATAGGATTGCTCAAAGAATAGGGCAGGTGGCGTATAGGCTGGAATTGCACCCTAAGATGTCATCAGTGCACCCGGTGTTTCATGTGTCCATGCAGAAGAAGGTAGTTGGAGATCCATCTGTCATCCTGGCGGTTGAGACCATTGAAATTAATGAATTGTTATCATATGAAGAGGTTCCGGTTTCTATTCTTAATAGGCAAGTTTATAGGTTGAGAAACAAAGAGGTCGCTTCAGTCAATGTATTATGGCGGAATCAACAAGTCGAAGAAGCCACGTGGGAAGCGGAAAATGAAATAAAAGAGAAATATCCCCACTTGTTTGAACAAGTCCGGTAGTGGTTTTGAAAGTCGTCATATCTAAGAAATTACATTGGTGTCAAATTTTGTGCAAGAACACTCCACTCCCCTAATTACCCTACTATTGTGACTTCTCAAACTTTGTGCCATAAAATATATGTGTTGTTGTGATTAGTTGGATCATGTGCAACTCATTGTAATAGCTGAATTATGTGCAACTCATTGTAATAGTTGAATTATGTGCAAATTTTTGGAGTTAACTGAACAATGTGTGGCTTGTGGAAGTAATTGAGTTATATGCAACTTGTTGAAATGACCGGATTATGTGCAAGTTGATAGAGTAACTGAAAATTTGTGGAATTGGTTAAAATGTGTCTCGAGGGCTCTCTGACAGGTAGATAGGCCTAATTACAAAGGAAACTCTGGCAAAATTTTCAGGAAATACTGGAGTTAGTAAAAATTTGGGGGTTGACATGTTTTGTGTTCTCTTAACTAAGTGATTCCCCGATCCTCATTCGAGGATGAATGATTTTAAGTGTGGGAGGATGTAAAGACCCATAAAATCTCTTAACTAAAAACAATGCCCGAATAGGTCCCCATGTTGTTATAACTGTTGAAATTCTTAAAATGGCCCTTTGGGAGTAAAAAGTACCCCAGGACTTAAAAGATATAATTTTCCAGATTTGCGCAGGTCTGCGGTCAACTAGGCGATCGCAGATCAGGTATGCGGACCGCATAGTGGTCGCATACTTGGACAGTTTGCTGTCCATTTTGAGGATATTTATGCAGCCTGGAATGAGATCGCATTTCACGAATGTTGGCCGCATTGTTGTCAAATTATTGCACCTTGATTTTCTCGGAGGGAGTTATGCAACACACTATGTGATCGCATAACAGGTATGCGGACCGCATAGTGGTCGCATACCTAGGCAGTCTGCTTCTCTTTTTGGCCCAGCTGAAGGGCACTTATGCGACAGGTATGCAGACCACATAGCATGATTGCGATCGCATTCCTGACCGCATTACCTACTTCGGGCCTTCTAAAATCTAATGTTAAAACCCGACCCCCAGTTTAATAAAACACCCATCCCCTTCATTTTTAGCGACTATCTAGTTAAAATAGAGGGAAGTGAGAGTGATTTCTAGTGAGAGAAGTCCCCATCTTCCCCAAATTGGTCCTCCATCTCTACTTAAGCCTGGAATTAATAGAGTAGTCGTCATCTCCTTCACCATAAGAGGTAAGTCTTCACCCTATTTCCCCAAATGCTCAGATTTTAGTTAGAATAGAACACACATAGGTTGGTTCTTGAAGAGGAAAGTTAAGTCCTTCCATGCATGTGAATAATCTACTATAATCTAGAAAAGGGAAGTAGGCTAGGGCAACCTTTCACTAAAAAGGGGCTAGTTAATCTAAAGGACCACATAGTATTTGATATAATGCCTAAATGAGTTCAAGGTTCCTCACTCTAAGTTTGGATGTGTCACATTGTAAATTAGATTGAAGGCGTTAGAAGGTGCAGTGATTTGGGATAGAAATTAAAGGGAAATTCCAACTCGAGGTATGTATGGCTAACTTTAATCTTTGTAGAGTCACCTTGTTGGTGTCCGTGCATTCGGTATGAGTCCCTTGCTTATGCATATGTGAAATGATAGTTCTAAAGTGTTGAGGTGTAAGATTTTGTTCTCTGATAATCTTAGCTTATATTCATGCCACTGTGCTATGTGATATTGTGAAAGGTGATTCTTTGTGCTTACTCTATTATGTGCAAAACTCGTTAAATAATTGAACATATTGGGATGAAAGGATGTGCCACTGAATGAAAGAAATGATAGCGAACTAATTTGTTTAATTTATCTAAGTGCTAAAGGGTGTAGTAAATGATGGGAAGGAATTGTAGATTTATTTAATTGAGATAAGTGACTGTGGCAATACCGTATGTGACTCACTATTTGGTAAGGATTATTGTGCCCTTCATTCCTCTCGGTTATTGGTTGTTATAAATTTATACTCTTGATAATGAACATCCTTGTGATTGAATCGTTGGTTGTTGTTGTTATCAAATGTGACTATACGGTGGGACCGTGTTGCACGCCGCAACAGAAGAAATAAGGTTGAGAAGAAATAAGGGTGAAATGTAATTGTACAGTGGGATCGGGTTGCACACCGCAACAGAATAAATAAGGTTTGTAAGAAATAAAGGTGAAATGTGATTTTACGGTGGGATCGGGTTGCGCGCCGTAACAGAAGAAATAAGGGTGAAATGTGATTGTACGGTGGGATCGGGTTGCACGCCGCAACAGGGGAACAATTGAATAAGAAACTATGGAAACCTCATTTGAGATTTGCTGTATCTCTGTACAATATTTGCTTGGGTTTCCTTAACTACCTCTTATATGCATATTGTTTGATTTTACTTAGAGTAATGTTTGTTCATACATACTAGTACTATTCCGTGGTACTAATGTCCCTTTTCCCGGGGGAGCTACATCGTTTATATGGATGTAGGTGGTTCTATAGCAAGTAGCTCCGACCGCCGATAGTGGTGCCTCCTCTTCATCCCTTCAGCGGTTCTGGTGAGCCCCATTCCCTCTCGGGGCCGTGTGTAAACTGTACCATTCTCTTTTGCATATGTTATGTCTTCAAAGGTATAGCCGGGCCCTTTTTGCCAGCAAGTCTATGTAAACTGCTAGTACTCATAGAGGCTCCGTATACATTATGTGGGTTGTATATATGTATTTTGGGTAGTTGTCGTACTCGTTCGAAATCATGATCCCTTATCGGGAGTGTTGTATTTTAGAATGTATGTTTTGGGAAGATTAAATGTTGAAAATGTTAAAAGAAGAGAGGGATTTATGTTAACACATGCTTTGATTCTATTTTGTTGTTCCACCTATAAAATGTACATTATGAACACGGGGAAATGCGTTGGATAGGAAAGGCAATCCAGGTCCACTTTACCAGGCTCATCCGGTTAGGCGCCGATCTCGTCCCCACGGTTTTGGGGCATGAAAATTGGGTGCCGATTTCGCTCTCCAATGTCGGTGCGTGGCATGCCAAGAAGAGTGTTGCCTTACATACCTTGTTGCGGAACTGGCTATGGATCTATGATGGTTACTCTACCTCCAACAAATCTCCAAAATCAATTCAGCAAGATAATAGATGTTACAGTGATGATTCCAAGCTCCTTCACACTTGATCCTACTAGATTCACTTTCGACTACCTTAGACTGTTTAGGGAATTCTAAAGGGGGTTTGAGAGCATTTTTGGGTGAACTAGTTTTCACACCCCGAACTTGGGGGTTAGACGGACACCCGGTGCCTCACCTATCCTTGTGTACCAACTTGCGACTAAGGGATTTTGAGCATATAATGTCATACTTTGTCCATGGCCCACATTGCAAGACAACTATGAATACTAACTAAATATCAATATAAAGCTGGGCCGAGAAGGCCATCATAACTACTACAGGTGACAACTAACAATATGTACATAAAAGACCTACAAGCCCAACATACTGCATAAACTTACAGGATATGTCTACAAGCATCTACTAATGAATATACTATGATTGGAATACGGGCCCGACCTGCTCATAACATATGTATATATACATATATACAAAGATGTACATAAAGCTCTAGCCTGGCAACTCCGAAGGGTATGGAGCTTACCGACCAAGCTGAACTCAGGCAACACCTAATGAGGAGTTCTACTCGTTTGTGTGTCTGAACCTGTACGCATGAAATGCAGCGCATCATAAAAGGGACATCAGCACGAAATAATTATCACGACCCCAAATCCTAAACCGGCCGTGATGGCGCCTATCGTGGAATTAGGCTAGCCAATATTCATATATTTACAGTTTCTTTCCAAAATCCCAACTCCTTTTCAACATTCATAGACGCGAGTAAATTAGTGGATCTATTAAGCAGAACAAACATTCAAATAATATAAAACCATCCCCAAGATCCGGAGTCAACATGTCATGAGCACCTAATGAATATACCAAAAAGTCTACTATTATAATACAAAACCTTGGGACGAATAACTAGGTACAACATAAGAATGGAAAACAGAGATGTTGTGGACGCTGAACAACTACCTCTATGTCCCGAACTCCGGCTCCGCACGGAATAGATGGCTAACGCTCGGTATCACCACCCGTATCTGCACACACAGGTGCAGGGAGTAATGTGAGTACACCAACTGAGTAGTAATGGAAATAAATCAAGTCTAAGCAGTAAGAAACATTAAAATCAAATCATCAGTTCCCAACATGCACAACCTTTCGTTCCAACAATATATACATACATATATATATACATACATACATATATATATATACATACATACATATATATATATATATATATA
>ML408740.1:0-10262 GCA_005239525.1 Nicotiana knightiana
TCGAATCTCTCCCTTGTAGTTGTGTTTTAGGAGTCTATTTATAAGTTTAGGACAAACCCTAAATGTGTTGGAGACTTCTATTTCAATTGGGAAACACTTAAACCCGTCAAAACTCGGTTTTTCGCCGAACTGGGGACCCTGGCGTTTGGACCCAAAGGCCTGGCTAACGCCAGGCTAGGGCTGGCGTTTCAGCCCTAACGCCTGGCTAACGCCAGGTAGGGTTAGGTTGTTTGGCTCTGTCGCCCGGCTATCGCCCGGGTGTCTCCTTTCGCGTATTTTTCGACGTATTTGCATCCCTTTAGCTCCGTTTCCTTCTCCACTTCACCTACACATGAAATAAACTCGATTAAGCACATAACAAGTGTGTTTTTATCATTAATGCGCATAAAATGTAAGGTATATCACATGTTAAACTATGCAATTTAGTCTCGCATCAGCTCCCGCAGGTGCGACCAATCTCCCGCACCTGTGGCTTCCTCAGCTCCAGCCCAAAATCGCACCTGCACCCTATTGTCCTCACCTGCGGCTCCGCACCTGTGGCCAAAGCCTCGCAGGTGCGGTTGCACCAGACACCATCAACTTCAGCTTTTCTCAACATCAAATATTGATCTGTTAACCATCCGGAATCCATCCGAGGCCCCCGGGACCCTGTTGAATTATACCAACCTATTCTAAAACATAATGCGGACTTGCTCGAGGCCTCAAATCACATCAAACAACATCGAAATCACTATTCGCACCCAAATCCCAACTTTATGAACTTAGAAATTTCCAACTTCTACATCTGATGCCGAAACCTATCAAATCACGTCCGATTGACCTCAAATTTTGCACACAAGTCATTTTTGACATTACGGACCTGTTCCAACTTCCGGAATTGCATTCTGACCCCAATATCAAAATTTCCACTTCCGGTCGGATTTCTCGAAAACCTTCAAATTTCTATCTTTAGCTAAATGACTTCAAAATGACCTGCAGGCATCTGAATTTACTTCTAATCGCGCTCCCAACTCCAGAATCACCATACGAAGCTATTCCCAGGCTCGAAATCCCAAACAGACATGAATAACTCTGAAATGCCTTACAGTCCAAATTTATGAAATTCTTCTAAAATGTTATCTTCCATAATATACGCCGAAATGCTCACAGGTTATTCAAAACCCGATCCAGACATATGCCCAAGTCCGAAATCATCATACGAACCTGCTAGAACCTTCAAATCCTGATTCGGAGGTCGTTTACTCAAAATTCCAATCTTAGTCAATTTCTCCAACTTAAGGCTTCTTAAATGAGAATTTTCTTTCCAAACCAACTCTAAACTTCCCGAAAATCAATTCCCACCACACATACAAGTCTAATACCTGAAACGAAGCTGCTCAGAGCCTCAAGCCGCTGAATGACGCACTAGAGCTCAAAACGACCGATCGGGTCGTTACAAATATCTTCAGTGGGGGGATGTCTTTCCCTTTGCATTATGGCATAATATGAAAAAATAGGAACCACAACAATCAAAACAACACAACTTGTCACCTAGAATGGTTCACTATCATTAATCAAGCACTAGAATACAAGCTTATGGCTGAAAAAGCTATGACAAATGCCAGACACAAAGCAATTAGAATAACATTGCATAAGCCCCCAAAGGGCTGGTTCAAGCTTAATATAGATGGAGCCTTCAACAAAAACAAATGCACAGAACGGTTGGTGGCGTAATAAGAAACAATACAGGCTCATGGATAATGGCATTCAACAAAAAGGTGCCCACTCTATCGGCTACTCAAGTGCATCTCCAAGCCCTCCAACAAGGCCTACATGAATATTAGATCACAACATATTTCTAGTGGAAATAGAGACAAATGCATCGGAGGTGATGAATATACTAGAAAATGATCACCCTACTAACACTAACTTAGTTAATAATTGTAGGTGGTTGTTGCACCAGACAAGACAGGAGGGATAAGTAACTCTCAAGCATAGATTCAGGCAGGGAAATGAAGTGGCACACATATTTGTTAGGGAAGCACTAATGCAGCCCAACATAAATAAGCTATGTCTGTTTGCAACACCTCCGCAATCGGCGATGGACAAGTATCAAAGGTACCTTCAGGGTTTTTCTTGTGTAAAATATATTTCCCCTTATGTATGCACTAGGTTGGCTGCTCTAGGTAATGACGATGCCATAGAAGGCAGTAGTTCTAACACAGGTGCCTACAATGGCAGTTTGGTTTGTAATATATGTAGACTCGATAACTAGTTATTAATATCTTATGCTTATTGCTCAAAAAAAGGTGGTGGTGTAAATAAGGGCTAGAGGGGCATCGTAGGTTTTCTTTTCTTTTCTTTTTATAATCACTGGAACACATAAATTTTAGAGCAAAGGAGTGGTTTGCTAATTCGTTGACGGGCGAGACTAAGGGAAAAGCTTCAGGTATATTAAAAATTTTTGTATGTCTTATGATTGTGGTATGTCGACCATTGAAGCTAGCAGTATGTACTATAAGAATTAATTATCTTGCCATGATTTAGTAAACATAGAAATTAAGTCAACGATGGGAGCAATGATTATCATATGATTAGCTTTTAGGATTATACTTGTAAAATTGCAATTCTAATGTGATAGCTACTGCTAAGACCCATATTAAAGTTGATTACACCAAATTATTACGAATTTTTATTCTTAATTATAGAAAGATATTGACTGTCAGTCTATGGCTATTACCAGTGAAATACAAGTACTAATTCATAGGAGTGAGATTAAATGTTGAGTGTAGATTGAATGTATTGCTTTATAAGAATCATAATTGACTATTGTGTTTGAGAGTGAGATATTGAGATATATTTATTTTTATTGAGGTATAAGATATTAAGATTTAGCTTGAAAGTTAGGGAGATTTAAATTTGATCGCTACTACCANAAATATGTGTTTTCTCTACGTGGTCCATTGTTGGGATAAACGTGCGCTTGGCAGAATCAGTGGTCTTAGACTAGCCGCAAATATATTATTTTATGAAATACAAAAAAAGATTAATTTATAAATTGTTTGATGGCATGATACGGCCGAGCTATGATGTCGAGTTTGATACTTTGATACAGCTGTGAGCCATGATGTTGAGTCGGATACTTTGATACGGCTATGAGCCATGGTGTTGAGTTTGATACTTTGGTACGGCTGTGAGCCATGATGTTGAGCTTGATACTTTGGTACGGCTGTGAGCCATGGTGTTGGGTTTGATACGACTGTGAGCCATGATATTGAGGCATTGTGTATGCCTTTGTACATCACCTGAACATTGTGTATGACTCTTGATATATATTTGGAGAATTGTGTATGCTCCGGTACATTATGGAGGCATTGTGCTGTCATCGTGGAGTTATAGAGGTGTCGGTTAAATTCTTCCACTGTAGGTATGACAAGCCCTTAGTGTGTAGTGGGTTGAGATATGTGGGTTCTTGTTAGTTAACTATTATTAACTCTGTTGATACCTATTTATTGTGTCATTGTCTAATTATTGAGTTTAGCAGTTGTGGTGTATTTGTATTTTCTAACACTTGTTCTAGAGGTACTCACAGTGGCGGGTCAAGGACACTGTGTTATATTTATGTATAACTCACTCCTTACCTGCATCTCCATGCAGATACTATTGCGGACGATAGAGCTAGTCGCTGAAGAGTTCGTTTGGGCCGATTCTGTTGCTGAGTTGAGCCACTGCATTGTTCGTGGAGGCTGTCACTGTAGCTTATCTAGTTTATGCCGGTTATTCATTTTTTTTAGGGTTTGCATACCCGTCAGTTTAACGCATGTCACCCTGTTAGATGCTTCATGGTCTTAGTGGGAGATTTGAGTTAGAATAATATTATTTGGGTGACCGTTGGTCTTTCTATCAATTAACTAAGGTATTGATTGGTAACTATTTCCTTTTTAATTATTAGTAATTCTTTTAGATCTGCAAGTATTGTTCTTTCAGTGTTTTTGTAAATGAATAAACGTATAAAAAATGGGTTCGTCTGGCAGGCGGTATTAGTTGGGTGCCAGTCACGTATACGAGGTAGTTTGGGATGCGTCATTAAGGTTCTCGTTGGTGATTTTTTCGGAGGTTCCCCTTTTTGTTTTACTTTGTGATAACTTAGATAGAATAATAATCCCCAAATGTCACATTTCATGACTATTTTACGAGAACATTTTCATTAACACCTTATGCATGTAGACGGTAGTTGATGCTCCACGTCAACTGAAGTACTGATAGCTAGGGTGAACTCCAAAGATGGTAATTGAGTACAACGAGTCTGCTCCAAGAAAATGTGATGCGACCATCATTCTCGAAATGGAGAGTACTACCCTGAATTAGAAATGTTTAATTAAGTTATCAAATATACATTATATCCTTATAAAAATTCTAAGTCAAAAAAGTGACCCAGGTTCATAAAGATAATTAGGAAAAAAAATGGTAACCTTGTAGAATCTTCCATCCAATCATGAAAGTCTAACTCGTCTTCATGAAAAATTTTAGATGAGAAGGCCGGACTATTACTAACTAATAAATAGCTAATTTTTGCACCAAAAAAGAAATACGAATTAAACAAAAATTCGCAAAAATATAACTCTTAATATTACCTCGTCGTCTTCAGATTCATCATCGTAGTCATTGTCATCATCATCGCTCACACCGATTTCATTGTTTTTTTGTCCTTCAGGTTCTTCATCTTCAAAATATATGAATAACATCTTGTTGCCATCATCGCTGTTCTGCAATTTGGGCATCTCAGTTAACAGCCATGGCAATGGCGGTTAGAGCTCAATTAAAGCTGAGCAGTTATGATTGAGAAGAAGAAGAGAAAGAAGAATGAGGACAACAACTTTTTGAATATGAAAAAATGAAATCATCTATTCACTTCCGAGAGAATACAGAGTATATATACAAGGCTACAGTACTAATTACCTTCTTAACTAACATTTAACCACCTAACTAACTTCTTACCACAAACCCTACTTCTTAACTTAGCTCTAGTATAGTCAGCTTGCTCAACCATATTCAACACTCCCCCTCAAGCTGACAGTCGAATACAGATTCTTCACCCCCAGATTATGCAGCAAATGATCATCCTGTGTTTTTGCAAAACTCTTTGTAAGTATGTCTTCAAGCTGCTCTTTGGTAGAGACATGATCTACTTGTATCATACCCTGCAATATTCTTTCCCTTATGAAGTGACAATCTATGTCAATATGTTTTGTTCTCTCATGAAATATAGGGTTGGCAGCAATTTGAATTTCAACCTTGCTATCACACCTCAATTGTACTGGCAGTTGAATTTCCACTACAAGTTCTCTGAACAAACCAATAAGCCAAGTGATCTCTGTTGTGCATGTATCCATGCTTCTGAACTCAGCTTCAGCTGAACTTCTTGACATTGTTTCTTGTTTCTTTGATTTTCATGAGACTAATTCATCTCCAAACATCACTAGATAACCTGTTACAGACTTTCTAGTCTGCAGACAAGCTCCCCAGTCTGAGTCACAATAGGCTAGCAATTGGTTAAGAGTTCTTTGCAGGCATAAGCAAGCCTAGTCCAGGTGCTTCTTTTATGTACTTGACCACTCTCAAGGCAGCCTCCATATAGGAAACCTTTGGGTTGTGCATGTACTGACTCAGTACTTGGACTACAAATGCAAGTATGGTCTGGTCATGGTGAGATACAACAGCCTGCCCACTAGCCTCTGATAGGGACCTACATCCTTTAGATTTTCATTTTTGTTGTTACTTTGTGTATGCTTATCATACTCCTGAGATGTCAGCCTGTGGTTCAGTTCTAAGGGTTTACCAACTGGTTTAGCTCCTCCAAGTCCAGCTTCATTTATTAGTTCTAGGGCATATTTCCCTTGACACATCACAATACCTTTACTTGATCTTGCAAACTCAATTCCAAGGAAGAAATTTAACTCTCCTAAGTCTTTCATCTTGAATTTGGTTTGCCACCCATCCCTGGGTTATTGTAGAAGGTGCTGACTACTGCATGTAATTAATAAGTCATCTACATAGACTAACACCATTGTTATATCACCATTGGTCTTTTTAGTGAACAGAGAGTAGTCATATTGACTCTGTTGAAACCCCATTTGGACCAGGGCCTCTGCCAGCTTTTTATTCCACTGTCTGGGAGCCTGTTTAAGGCCATATAAAGACTTATGGCATTTGCATACCTTCACTCCCCCTGTCTAGCAAACCCCTGAGGAATATGTATATAGACCTATTCTAAAATATCACAATTTAGGAATGAATTATGGACATCCATTTGCTAGATTATCCAATTCCTAGAGGCAACAAGAGCAACAATGGATCTTATGGTGACCATCTTGGCTACAGGTGAAAAAATTTCGATATAATCCAGCCCTTCCTCCGGACTGTAGCCCTTAGCTACCAGTCTTGCTTTATACCTCTCTATCTCCCTGAAGCGTTGTACTTAATCTTGAACATCCACTTGCACCCAATAAGCATTTTTTTGGGAGGAAGATCTACTATGCTCCATGTGTGATTAGCTTCTAGAGCCTCAATCTCCAACTGCATTGCTTTTACCCACTTAGGATCCTTGGCTGCTTTTGAAAATGATTAAGGTTCAGTAGTAGAAGAGATATGAGAGCATTGTAGCGTGAGGTTGTGATATTGGTGTATGTGACATAGGAAGACAAGAGATAGTGGCAAGATGCATTTTTGGAACTAGTTACATAATCTTAACCAAAGAGGTGGTCTTCCTATCCGGCCAGACCTTTTGAGAGTGTGTTCAATTGTTGGTTCAGATATATGCTCAGTAATGATCCCATCACCAGCATTTTCCGATATTGAGTCAGTAATATGGGGCTCATAACGAGGGCTACTTGCTTCCTCAGATGGTGCCATAAGTGGTGTTGAGACAGAATTCTGAGGTGGTGAGCTAGAGGGAGAACTAGATTATACCACATCATAGGGAACACTGTCACTAGATGACAACAAGTCCAGAACTGGAAATAGAGGAGTGCTTATATCCCTCATATGTTTGAAGGGAAATATATGCTCCTGAAATATGACATTCTTGCTAACAAAAAGGGACTTAGTGTGTCGGGAATAAAGTTTGTACCCCTTCTGAGTGGAAGAGTATCCCATCATTACAGCTGATATGGCTCTAGCAGCAAACTTGTCATACTCCTTTGGACTAGTTGCATAGCAGAGAGATCCAAAGACTTTGAGATGTGACATAGAAGGTGGATGAAAATAAAGCATTTCAAAAGGACACTGGTTGTGAATGAATTTAGAAGGTAGTCTGTTGATGAGATACACAACAGTACTAATGCACTCACCCAAAACTTCAAGGAAACTGAAGCTTGAAACCTAATAGATCTGGCCATCTCCAAAATGGTTCTCTGCTTCCTCTCAACTACTCCATTCTATTGAGGGGTATAAGCACAAGAAGTCTGATGGATAATGCCAAGGCCTGACAACAGTTGTGGAAACTCATTGTTGCAGAACTCACTGCCATTATTTGTTCTGAGCACCTTAACAGTAGTGGAGAACCCATTTTGTGTTTTAGTTAAGAAGTCTCTCAAAACCACAATGGTGTCAGACTCTGAAGGAATGAGAAACACTCATACAAAACTAGTGTACTAATCTACAATAGCCACAAAGTATTCTTTTCCATCATATGTGGGAACTCTATAGGGTCCCCATATGCCATAGTGTGATAGATCAAACACAGACTTAGAATTAGTATTACTCATCAGGTCCTGAAAGACATAGAAGTCAGCAAAGAAAGCTACTAAGCACTGTAGTTCCTTGGTGAGCTGAGAGACAAATAGGAGATTGTACTTAAAATCAGGTATGTAAAGCACATTATTGATGTCCTTATCCTTAAGTATAGTAGAATTCCCTTTATGAGAGACTAGGACAGTGGTTCCTGTGGGTAAGTGAACCTTGCTTCTTTGTGATGTAGGAATCTGTTGATAGTTATTTAACATTTGTAGTTTTGTTGTCATATGATTTGATGCACCTGTGTCTACTATCCAGTTGTGGTTAACATACTCAGACACTAAAGATATCAGAATACCTACAGATGAAGATTTGCTAGAGGCTCCTTCCTCAGCTCATTTGCTAAGAAAATGCACAATTTGTTGGTATTGCTCCTGAGTAAGGAAGGGTACAGTTATCTTGCCTGGTGCTGTTTGAGGCTAATTGAAATCTGATTAGCCTCCTCTAGTCTGTGAGGACTGAGACAGACCAACATCACCTCTGCATTATTGATTACCACCTTGTTGTTGATAGCAACTTACTGCATTACAATCTTCTACTGTTGGATAAGCCACACTGCTAGCATGATTTGAATAGAGGCCAGGACTAGCACCTTTCCTTTTGGACTTGAATCGGGTGGATACCCAATCAACTTGTAGTAGTTTTCCTTTCTGTGTCATTTAAAGTGACAGTATTCACATTGAACTTGACTTTTCTTTTCCTGTAATTACCAGTTGGTTTAAATAGACTCCATGTGTTGTTAGTCACTTTGTTGCTATAGAGTGCAGTGCTATCTAAACTCTCAGTAATTTGCACTGCTTGAGTAAAATTGGCTAGATTCCTTTGACTCTCCTGATAAAAAAGCATTGAGTATGCTTTATTGATGCTGGGAATATAAGTCATCATCATGATCGGACTTCTAGCCTGTGAGTATGACTCATTCAGGCCTATAAGGAATTGCAGAATTCTATTGGATTCAAAGTGTTGTTGCGACCAAGTACACTCACGTAAGTATACATGGTCGTCAAGTAATAATGTGACTAAAAGTCAGATGTCGAACCCACGAGGACTTGTGATTAACTATTAACTAAATTAGACTATCCTAATTATCTAAACAAGGATTAAACCCAAAAGTATGCGATTCAAACCTAAATAAAATAAATAAAAATAAATAATGAACTTTGAACAGAGGAACGACAGATTTTTATATTATTAATGTGATGAAAACAATCTAAGGTTATGGTGTAGCTAACATTCCTATTGTATTCTTCAATTGAATTTACTAACTAATTTATCTAGTTTATTGGTTAAGGGGTTAATATTGCTCATAAGAATGTGTCGAGTTCTTACTAGCCTACTCAAGCTAATCTAACGCCTATATGTCTATGGAATTAGAACTAGCAAGAACGCATTTATAATTCCTGTAAATCAACCAAGCAAGGCAATTAGGTATATGTCTATCCTAACCGCAAATCCATTCCCCGATGCCCAGGTTCAAGAACTTGTTCCACTCAATCTTATATGCAATCTAGAATTCCCACTTTCATTTCAACTCTAGATTCGTAGATAGTATTCAATTGGTGATAAAAAAATCAAATAATTAAGCACAATATTGAATAAATAAACCAATACGATAAATCAAGAAATCAAATCAATATCCGAATACCAATAGTCATGAAAGAATCACAATCCTAGAAAGTGAAGTTTATCTCCACATAGACATGGTATCCAAATAACAAATCATACAAAGAAAGATAAGAATTACTAAGTTTGGTGGAAGAAAAGATGAATTATGGACTCCACGGCGGCTCTGTGCTTGTGTTTTTCTCTCAATAAATTCCTCCTCCGAGTGTTTCGTACTTTTGTTCTCTTCTAGAAGTCATTTTCCCCTCTTAAAAATAGGTTTAGGTTGGTTTTTATAATAGTTGGGGCGTCTAGGGGTTAAAATACCCGAGTCCTAGTCGGAATAGGGCAATTTCACGTTTTGAGCGTCTAGGGCAGCGTGGAGCGCTGACCCTGGCGCTCAAAAGTTAAGCATTCTGGAAATTGCGCCACAGCTAGCTGTGGCCCTCAAAATTCAATTTTTTCGTTTTTGCTCCGATTTTTCTCCAATTCGCGCCATTTCGTCCCAAATTGCCATCGAATAATTCCTACACATAGAAATACAAAAATTTAGCACAAATCATCATATTAAACATCTTAAATCTACGAGACATGAGCAAAAATGTGAGGCGATTTATATTAAAATATGCATACATTAAGCTGATTATCAACACCCCACACTTAAATGTTGCTCGTCCTCGAGTCAACCAGCAAATAACTCTATTTTTGAGCACTCTACACTAATGACCATGGTTGATAGCAACAATTAAATTCTAGCAAATGCAGTCACCACACGCTGCCCTTTAACTTATGCAATACTTCAAAAATATTCAAACAAAGACAAGTTGCTCACAACAATCCTAACCTCAAAAACCGACTCAATGTCACAATGCACTCATGGCTTGAAC
>ML408742.1:0-23124 GCA_005239525.1 Nicotiana knightiana
AATTTACGTATCAAGCAAGCTGTTAGAATACCCAACTGTCACTTGATGTTATTTAAATTACTACCACTAAAGGTTAACTACGCTAAGCTGTAAACAATTGTAATAAAGATCTAAGGTTATGGTTTCCCCCGTCGGTGAATTTACTTCTCGGATACTTTATATAGCTTGATTAGTTGTCTTTATAAATCATGAACACTCTATCTACCATAAATCNCCCGAGGTATCGTTATCTCTAATCGAACCTCTAAACCCTCGGTTATGACTTTCATCTATACTCTGGGAGTGATGTTGTTCAAACAACTACCTAAATATGCACTCTCTCTCAAGTAGATACATAATAAATAGGAACAGCTAATTGAGGGCCATTCAATCAACTACAACAAGAACGTAGTTGAACAAATAGAGATTAATCAACCAATCAAAACTATATTAATATCACAATAAGTTTATCCCCCAACGGGTTCCACCAAAACCCTAGATTAAAGAGATTAGCTAAACATGTTCATAAGAATCAAATCCAAAATAACTTGCATAATTAAACTACAAAGTAATGAATAAAAGCTGTACAAATCGATATGTTGACTTCTCTTCAATGGCTTTCTCTCTTCGAATCCCCCCTAAGTTGTGTTTTTGGGGTCTATTTATATGTTTAGGACAAACCCTAAACGTGTAGGAGACTTCTATTTCAACCGGGAAACACTTAAACTCGTCAAAACTCGGAATTGACCGAACTTGGGACCCCGGGCGTTTGGGCTCAAACGCCTCCTTAAGGCCAGGGCAGGCCTGGCGTTTGGGCTCTAACGCCCCCCTAACGCCAGGGGCTGCCTGGCTTTAGGGGCCAAATGCTCGGCTATCGCCCGGGTGTTTCCTCTTCGACCCTTAAGCGTATTTTCGACGTATTTGCATCCCTTTAGCTCCGTTTCCATCTCCACTTCACCTACACATGAAATAACTCCATTAAGCACATAAAAAGTGTATTTTTATCATTAACGCACATAAAATGTAAGGTATATAACATATTAAACCATGAATTCTAGCCTCGCATCACTCCCCTTCAAAGGATGACCTATATATAGCATCTTAGTGTTGGTTTACTTATATTGTCACATGTTCATCGCAAGAAATTGGACTTGTTGGCTTAGTTGGTGACCTTAGGATTGCTGCAAGTACTTCGGATAGTGAATGTTTTTTGGGACGACTCTTCGAGGCCGAAACACAAAAAGTGCTCATTTTCTGGCGACTAAACTCGCCAGAAATAATAACTAAATTTGCCGCAAAAAAAGTTTCATAAAACCCTTACTTTGTTGAGACTAAATTAGTCGCAACAAAAGGTCGTGGCAACCATATTCGTGTAGTGAACGTTATTAAGAAGACGAGGGAGTTATTTAGCTAAACAATACTGCTGCTAATAAATGATAAACATGAATACACATAATCTACTAGGAAAGATTAAGACGCAAAAACATAATCTTGAGATATGGTGAAACAAAGGTATCGTTGGACCATATAATTCAACTCTATATATAATTCGACAGCCAACTTGAAAAAAATCTGCGCGTCACAAGCCAATAGTTAATTAATTATATTTCACTATTCTTTTCCCGCTTTCAATTAGTGAACGTAAAGTCCAAATTAATATTTTCAAAAAGAAACATCTAATAAGGTAGTGATCTCAGTATAGTATAAACCTAGAGTATATATTTCTTGAAAAAGATAAGGATTAACTAAAACCAAGGCTCCTACTTCTTCACCATGTATAAATTAGTGTTTGACCAAATACGTTGTATCTACTCTAGATTCGCCACTGCCAAGAACCTCCATTGAATTTATGCAGCTGGAGCATAATCATAATCTCCATCATCGTCGTCAGCATCGCCCTCCAACGATGCAGCAGGAGCATAGTCATAGTCTCCATCATCGTCGTCACCACCTCTTTCTACGCATGCTGCTGGAGCATAATCATAGCCTTCATCCCCGTTGTCGTCTCCATCTAAACACGATCTTCTCTTCTCGAATCCAATTATCTTGAAAATGCTAGACATTGTATATATCTCTCTTAGTTATTGGACTGTAGAAATCTTGGAATATGAGATATTGGATGTTGTATGTCTAAGAATAGATATGAAGAATAGTTTTTGTGGTGTTTATGATTAAGTGAAGAAACCATTTGCTTTATATAAAGGGAAGAGCAAACTGTGGACTCGTTTGAACGCGGTTGGCACGTTAGCAAGTGTGTCATGTTGCTTGAAGAATGTTAAAGCCATAAGCTTGGCTGCATTTAAGCTACTTTTGGGGAAATTTCACTTTACATGTCATCTATCAAATATGACGAACATTGTTAAAGGTTACACATTCTCCATCTTAGTGGTGGAAATAGAATCTCTCTCTCTAGCTTAGTGGTGTGGATTTTTGTAAACAATCAAAATCCATTAAAAGAAGGTAGCCTTTGAACTGTAGTAAAATTATTTTCAAGAACCGTGGAATCAACAACTGGAACTTATATCAGGTGGCTGGCTACATCATATTTTTATTGAGGTATGATCCATTCCCGGACCTTGCACGTGAACGCAGTATGCTTCATGAAACAGATAGCCTTTATTGTAATTCATTAAAAAGTACATATAAATATATAAAGGATCATCATCATTGCTGACTTCACTTTCAAAACGCAGTCTCTTCGCCACATATGATATTTCCTCCTTGCAAGTGTTTCAACCTTTAAAGTTTAATGTAAAAATTAAAACGATAGAATAAAGTGTTGAAAGGGACGTACATGTTCCAAAATATTGCAGCTTGCTGGTGCCTGGTGTAGGGAAAATGACCCAAATATGGACTAATCTTAGTCCGTGGAAACGTATGCATGGCACGTGGAAGTGTTGACATTCCTTTTTGTGCAGAAACGAATATGTGACTACAATGTCGAGTGAACAGAAATATTGCGAAATGTCGACATTAATTCCTTTTTGTGCATGAGTTCTCAAGTAGAATATAAAACAGACTACTTTACAGATGCTGAACTTTTGGGTAAAAGAGAAAGCAAACTATTCTTTCTACGGCATCTTATGGAGATGTACCCCTAAACTATCAAGTTGGTTTATGTGTATCTTCTACAATAATTTGAAGTATTGTTTACCCTCAGAATTGTATAACAATTAAATTTATAAGTGGTTTTAAGGATATGTGATTTTATTTGAAACAAATTGATGAATATAAGATTTAACATTAGAAATTGAATGTGAAATAAAGCAAATTGATATGAAATGTAGTTTGGCCCTCGAGTTGGATCGCCCTCGAACCAAATGAATGTATAATTGAAAAGGATGAACTGAACAGCAGAATCAGAGAGCTTAAGAGAAAAAATGTATTATGTTATTTTGTTATGCGTAAATGTGATTATTACAGAATGACCAGAACTCCCCTTTATATAGTAGGAGAGTTCTACTTATGGTACAATTATAAATACAGAAGGAAATCTCATGATTAGCTAAATAACCGTTCTTGATTTGATATGTGTCGATATTTCCGCCACGATCCTTGCCTGATCACGGATATCTCGGCTTTCCATTATTCAACTTAGCACGCTTTCTTCGGTCTTGCTCGATGTGTAGCTCGTTCGGTCTCGTCCTCGACTAGTCTCGGTCTCGACTGCTCCTCGAATTGCGAGCTTGGTAATATATCTTCATTTCGCGATCTGAAGTAACACAGGACCGATCCTCGGCCTACCATCCTGGTCTCGATTAATCATACAAAATCGGGCGAGCCTGGTTTAGACCGTGTACAGATAGTCCCCTCGTTTCTCAGAAATAAGATGATGAGAAACGACATGAATCTTCGAGCTTCATTTTCAGACCGATGACATCATTGGATGACTCGATCATGACATAAGCAACGAAACGTCCCATCGGTTCAGTAACCATGGCATTAAATGCATGTCAGGCGTTGGTCGGCCACTAGGCGGCCCTGAACCGTCGCCTTCAACCTATTAAACTTCGATTCTTTCTTCATTAAAACCTTTACAACCATTAACTTCTCTGTTTTTGCTCTCAAAGAACTCTTTCTTCTTACTTCTCATACCCAACTTTTCTGAATTCAAATCAATTTATTCATTATCTACCTTTCACAAATGGTAAAGACATCCAAAACTGTGCCCCAAAAGGAGGCTCTGTCTTCATCGTACTCCGCCAGCGACGCACTTACATCGGAGTCCCCCCTTGAGGAATATGTTTCGATAGGGTGCCCGACGGTTGCCGACTTTAAAATAGACCCTTTCGGTACCGGGCCGCTGTGAACCGATGTCAAGGTATATCTGGACCATCACCGAGGGCCTCCTTGATAAGGTTAAAGAGGAGTGCAACTGGGTGAACAAGGACATGCTCGTTCCTTCTCCTGAGCAAACGATCACCACATATGTAGAGGGGTACTTAAGTCTTTACACTTACCATTTTACATTCAGACCCCTAGACCCCGTAATAGTGGCCTTCTGCAAAAGGTACAATGTTACCTTGGGCCAGATTCACCCATCATTCTGGAGGATCATCGTCCTCCTCCGTTTCTTTTCCAGCAAAATCGAGGGTTGCTCATTTACCCTCGATCATCTAATGTGTTTATATATTCCCCGATTATATCGAGGGTTAATCATGCTCTCGCGTCGGGCCAACAAAGCCCCATTCTCCAGCCCTGACGAGACCTGTGACCGAGGTTGGATGGGCAGGTTTGTCCGAATAAGGACATTGGACTTGGTCCCTGCCGAAGATATGCTCTTCCCGGAGAAGTGGAATTTTAATCGTAAGTATATTTGCTTTGAGTTCTCGTTTTTTCATTCCTATTTTCTTCAATTGTTGCTTACCTTTACTTTGTTATTACAACTGTGGCCCAGATGCCGGACCCGATTCCGGAGTTAAAAAGATGGGACGAGAACCTGGTGTCTCAGAGGTCCTACTCTGAACGGGCTTGGATGGAGCTTTCCAAGGGCCGATGGGAGGCTCGTAACCATGTTGAGCTTTCACTTTCTATTTGGTTTATTTACTTCAAAAAATTTCCTTTCTTAGCTAACTTGCTTCCCTTCCTTTGCAGGTCTCGGGAAAGATGTCCCGATGAGACATCCTACCGGCGATGAAGAAATCCTCCCTCAATCATCAGCTCTGAAGCCGGCCAAGGAGAAAACAAGAAAAAGGGCCCCGAGTTCATTGGTCTAGGAAAATAAGAGGCCGGCGAATAAGCCACGCAAGCCTAAGGGAAATGTTAATTTCCTATCTGTGTAGTCAGCTCGCCGACTAAGGGATTAGTCGGAAGAGGAAGAATAAGAAGAAGAAGAAGAAGAGACGGGGCTGGTGACTCGCTTGAGGGTTTCCATTTCGGCACGGAAATCCTCTGAACCAGAGGCAATCAAAGAAGGAGCTTCGACTGAGGTTCCTAAGCCGGAAGCCATCCTGTCCCCATCGAAGACGGGAGAAGTAGAGCTTCAAAGAAAGACTCTCCAAGCATCGAAGGAGGTTCCTGAGGTCGAACCCAGTGTAGTCAACATCTCGGGTTCTCCCAAGATTTCTGATGCTATGATTCAAGAAGAAAACATTTGGACGGACATCGAGTGGATCTCCAAAACTTTTTTGATGGGATCGAGGCGACCACTTTTGAAGAGTTCCCTGGTTTCGGTGATCTACCGATGCCGAAGAAAGTGTCATCGACGGGGACAACCGGGTCTCCATCAAGATAGAATCTAGTATATCAATTTCTAGCTCCAAGTGTCGATCCCAACCGCAAACGGCATCTAGTGTCGTCTGTCCCCGAAGATGCTCTCGCTCCCCCCCCCCTGGGTCGGGGTTGTTAGTTATCTGAGGGGCTTGGTGACCAGTGAGGACCAGGAGGTGATGGATGTCGTGGTGGCTGCTTGCCTATTCAATGAGGCCCAACACGCACTAAATCGGGTAACCTTCGAACTCTATTTCATACTCATTTTGTACTTGTAGTTTGTTCTTAACACTTTTTTCTTCTTTCTTTTGTAGGCTTCGGTGTTGCACCATGAAGTGTTTGTGAGAGTCCGAGAGGAGCACAAGGACAAAGTACGGGGCCTTACTGAGAAGAATGATACTTACCGGATCCTCAACGAAAGACTTCAGGCCGATCTAGTCACATCTCGGGAGGAGCGTACCGACATGGCCGAACAGTTATTCCGAATGCTCCACGATAGTGATGCTGAGTTAGGGATACTAACTAATGATCCAATTCTACAGATTCGACAGAGGCTCGAGCAAGTCGACCAGCTCAACAAGCAAGTAGACGACGTTCGGGTCGAGGCCGATGTCTTTAAAGGGAGTATGGACATTTTGGCTTCTATGAAGGATGCAATTCAGGCTCAGCTGGAGTCGTCCAAGACTCAGCTTCGGGCTGAAAAAAGAGAAGAACTCGGTGTAGACCGAGAAGATCAGGGAGCTCTAGTATCAACTGGATTCGGGCAGCAGCAAACTCGAGGAGGCTAAATTTGAGGTTGTCAAGACCGTCATTCAGGCCGATGAAAAGGTGGCCTAGTTAAAATCTGATCTCGAGGCCATCCAAACCAAATATAGGAGCATTATCGATCATGCGAAGTGGCAAGCTCGGAGGGAGGCCCTAGAAGATGCTCAAGCCCAAGATTTTAATATCGCGACTGAGGTTGATAATTCCCGAGAAGAGGAACTCCAGGCTTGGAGGTGGCCTTCCCCGAGGATAACTCCGATGAGCAAGAAGAAGAAGATCTCGAGATGAGGACGCCGTTTTCGACGAAGACCAAGCTTCATATGCCTTAGTATTTTTGTACTTTCTTTTATATTTACCTTTTCTTTGAGGCCATTTTTGGGCCGTTTGTAAAGGATTTTGATCGGGCTATACTGCCCTTGTAGATGATTTTGACATATATATAAGATTTTTCTTCCTTTCTGCCTTATGAAATTGTATTCTAAGGTCCGAGGTTTAGGCAATTCGATCAAAACCGAACTAGTATAGCTTTTACGATCGAGAAAGTGCTTGCTCAAACTCGAAGTAAGGTAACCCTTAGGTTTTTTTATTTGAGCGAGGATGATCTCTCGAACTCAAAGCCAAAACAGCACTTAGGCTTTTGTATTAGGTCGATATGGACGCTATAAAAGTTTATTTATGGCTTTCTCCCCTTTTCGACTTGAAAAAGTTTTTTATCATTTGTATTTGTAAAATTTTCAATGCATTAGCATGAAATAGGAAATTGTTCGAGGTTCGAACAATTTTGTACTTATTAGAATTTTGAGGCTTGATATTATCGAAGCCTTTTATGATTTTGCCGGGAGTAGCCTTTTTAACCGGTTTACAGAAAAAAATTCGAAGGCTTGTTTGTTGCGGAATTTGGACGTCCTGAACCATGTTAATTCGGTTGTAGCCTCTTTTGTTCAGGATTGCCTCTTGGGATTATTTTCCCGTTTTACTTCGAGCTTGCCTGAAGTGTCAGTTCCCGGGTGGGGTGGCCGTGACCAATAAAAATCGAGGGTTGCCTTTCATGTCTTATGATCTCGAAGTATTAATAATTTGATCTCGTCTAATTTTTGGACGGCAGTCCCCGAGCGTGGGGGTAATTACCCGAACTCCAGTTATGAAATTGTAAAGCAGAAAACGTTTTTGAGGCATGTGATATCGACAAGGAAAAATACTTCTGTTTATAAATGATTATACATGCGTACATGTTTTGTGTCAGGGCTCGAATAACGTATATGGGAACGGTTCATTTGACCATTTGTCCCTTACAAAATTAACCTATCAAACCTTGTTGCCATGAAGTAATTTCCTTACAACAAATTTGACATTCGAGGGCAATGCCCCCCAATATTCGAGGTTGATTGTAAAGAAGCCTCGGATACTATCGAATTATTCTAAGTTAGAAAGATCAATGGTTACCTCATTGAAAACCTTGCCAGAAACCCATTTGGGACAAAACCGGTCTAAGGGAAAAAGAGTGCAACACGTGCTTTCAGACTTAAAGACTTCGTGTCGAAGAACCCCTCGCCGCTTCTAGTCGAACACCTGCAAGAGTTAGTTAAAAATATAAATAAAATGGAAGGGGCCGTAACTTAGCAGTAGTATCCTTTTAGGAGTGACACGTTCCAATTTCTCAGTATCTGTTCGCCATTCATCATGTCGAGCTTGTAGGATCCCTTTCCGGCGATTTCAAGAACCTGGTACGGTCCTTCCCAGCTCGGACCCAGTTTTCCTTCATTCGAATTTCGAGTGTTGAGGGTGAATTTTCTTTGAATCAAGTTCCGATGTTAAAATGCCGAATATTAGCCCTTCGATTGTAGTACCTTTCGATCCGCTATTTTTGTGCGACTAATCAGACGAGGGCGGCTTTGCGCCTTTCATCCAATAATTCTAGGCTAGTGTTCATGACCTCGTTATTTGATTTTTTTGTTACATATCGGAACCTGATGCTAGGTTCTCCGACCTCGACCGGGATAAGAGCTTCAGTGCCACAGACTAATGAGAATGGTGTTGCTCCTGTACTAGACTTCGACGTTGTGCGGTATGCCCAAAGAACCTCGGGCAGTATCTCTTTCCACTTTCCTTTGGGGTCGGGCAACCTCTTATTAAGATTATGAATAATGATTTTGTTGGTCGATTGGGCTTTTCTGTTCCCGCTTGGATGATAAGGTGTCGATAAAATTCTTTTGATCTTGTGATCCTCGAGAAATTAAGTCACTTTGCTGCCGATGAATTGCTTTCCATTATCACATACAATCTCGGTAGACATCCGGATCGACATATAATGTGGTCCCAAATGAAGTCTATGACTTTCTTTTCTCTGACTTTCTCGAAATCCTGTGCTTCAACCCACCTAGAAAAATAAGCAGTCATAAATAAAATAAAATGAGCTTCACCTGGGGTCGATGGGAGAGGGCCGATGATGTCCATTACCCATTTCATGAATGGACATGGGATAACATCGAATGGATCTTCTCTCCGGGCCGGTGAATCATTGGCGCATACCTTTGGCATTTGTTGCATTTCGAACGAACTCCTTTGCATATTTTTCCATATTGATCCAATAGTATCCTGCTCTAATTACTTTATGGACCAATGATTCGGCACCGGAATGATTCCCACAAGTGCCTTCGTGAACTTCCCGTAGGACGTAGTCGGTATCCCCGGTCCTAAATATATTGCCAATGGTCCATCGAACATCCTTCTAAACAGCGTTCCATCTTTAGACAAAGTGAATCGTGTTGTCTTTGTACGTAGAGCTCTCAACTCCTTTGGATCTGATGAAAGCTTCCCGTTCTATAAGTACTCTATGTACTTGTTTCTCCAATCCCAGGTCATACTTGTGGAGTTTATTTCAGCGTGGCCTTCTTGGATCACAGATCTCGTGAGTTGTACGAAAGTCCTCGAGTTGAGTTCGTCGTCTTCGACACTGTGTTTGCAAGAGCGTCGGCCTCGTTGTTCTGTTCTCGAGGTAAATTTTGTAAGGTCCACTCTTTAAATCGATGTAGAGTTACCTGTAGCTTATCCAAGTACCTCTGCATTCGGCCTTCTCGGACTTCGATAGTCCTATTGACTTGGTTTACCACGAGGAGGGAATCACATTTGGCCTCGATGACCTCTGCTCCCAATCTTTTAGCCAACTCGAGACCTGCAACCATGGCCTTATACTCAGCCTCGTTGTTAGTTAATTTCGAAGTCCAAATGATTGTCTAATAATATTATCCGTGGGTGGTTTTAGAACGATACCCAGCCCGGACCCCATCGCGTTCGAAGCAGAGTCCGTGAAGAGGGTCCACACCCCCGGATATGTGACTGATTTTATTAATAATTCTTTTTCAACTTCGGGTACGAGAGCTGACGTGAAGTCGGTCACAAAGTCTGCCAAGATTTGAGACTTGATGGCGGTTCGGGGTCGATACTCGATATCATACCCGGTGATTTTGACAGCCCATTTGGCCAATCGATCCGAAAACTTAGGTTTGCGTAAAATATTGCGAAAAGGACAGATCGTTACAAAACATATCAGATGACATTGGAAATATGATTTTAATTTCCTAGAGGCGCTTATTAAAGCAAGCACTGATTTTTCTAAGTGTGGATATCTTGTTTCAGCCTCACCTAGGGTCCGACTAACATAATAAATAGGGAATTGCGTACCTTGTTCTTCTCGAACTAGGACTCCATTTACCGCTATTTCTGAGACTGCCAAGTACAAGTAGAGTTACTCATCCGCTTTCGGGGTATGAAGTAGCGGCGGGCTCGATAAATATCTTTAGTTCCTCCAAGTCCTGTTGGCATTTCGGAGTCCATGCAAAGCTACTTTTCTTCTTAAGCAGCAAGAAGAATCAGTGGCTCCTAACTGAGGACCTCGAAATGAATCGCCTTAGGGCGTTATGCGTCTCGTTATCCTTTGTACAACCTTTACATTATCTACGACCGTGATATCCTCGATAGCTTTGATTTTATCGGGGTTGATCTCAATTCCCCGATTGGATACCATGAAGCCAAGAAACTTGCCCGAGCCGACCCCGAACGCACACTTTTCTAGGTTGACCTTCATATTGTACTTTCTCAGTATATTGAAAGTCTCCTGCAAATGTTTTAAATGGTCCTCTGCTCGTAGGGACTTGACTAACATGTTATCAATATAAACTTCCATTGATTTCCTATTTGTTATCCGAACATTCAGTTCACTAGGCGTTGATAAGTTGCACCAGCATTTTTTAGTCCGAACGACATTACATTATAACAGTAGATGCCATATTTAGTGATAAACGAGGTCTTTTCCTGACCCTCCGGGTTCATCTGTATTTGGTTGTACACGGAGTAGGCATCGAGAAAACTGAGAATCTTGTGGACGGCCGTGGCATCGACTATACGATCGATATTAGGCAAAGGAAAGGAATCCTTAGGACACGCTTTGTTCAAGTCTTTATAATCCATGCACATTATAAGTTTATTTCCCTTCTTAGAGACTACTACTACGTTTGCTAACCACTCGGGATATTGGACCCTATTTTGAGAAGTTTGGTTACCTTGTCCTTGATGAATGCATGCTTGACCTCGGACTGGGGCCTTCTTTTTTGCTTTACCAGATGGAACTTTGGGTCCAGGCTTAATCGATGGGTAGTGATTTCTAGTGGGATCCCTGTCATATCGAGATGGGAAAAGGCAAAGAAATCCATGTTAACTTTAAGGAAATGAATAAATTTGTTCCTAAGATCGGGGGTTAGCCCCGTGCCCTGGTATACCTTTCGTTCGGGCTAACGGTCGGTCAACTGACTTGTTCCAACTCTTCTCTGTTGACTTGGTGGCGTCAGAGTCATCGGGAATTATGAAGGATCGAGGGATCCAGTAGTCATCATCCTCGTTGATCCCTTGATCCTGAAATTGGGTCGAGGCCGGTTTCTGTGGTTTCTATTTGGCCTCCCCGTATACTGTTTTGATTCCCTCCAATGTCGGGAACTTCTGAAATTGGTGAAGGGTCAAGGGTAGTGCCCTCATGTTATGGATCCAAGGCCTTTCGAGCAGGGCGTTGTACCTCATGTCACCTTCGATCACAAGGAACTTTGTTTCTTGGATGGTCTCGGTCGCGTTCACTGACAAAGTAGTTTCACCTTTGGTAGTTTCGCTTGCCATGTTGAAGTCGTTAAGTACTCGCGATGCGAGCACAAATTGATCTTGTTTGTCGAGCTGTTCTACGACCCTCTATCGAATAATGTTGGCCGAGCTACCTGGATCAATCAAAACACGTTTAACTTGGATTTTATTCATAAGAACATATATTACCAGTGCGTCGTTGTGGGGTTGTGAGATCCCTTGTGCTTCCTCGTTATTGAAAGACAAGGTCCCTTCCGGTACATAGTCTCGAGTCTGCTTTTCCCTCGTGATCGATACCTTGGTGCGTTTGAATACGGGCCTCTGAGGAATATCGACCTCTCCAACAATTATATGGATCACGTGTTGTGGCTCTTCTTGCTCATTTTGTCTGTTTGAATCTCTGTTTTTGCAGTGGTTCTTAGCCCAATCACTCAAGAATTCTTGAAGATGCCCTTCGTTGAACAAACGGGCTATCTCCTCCCTCAGTTGTCTGCAGTCTTCTATTCTATGACCATGAGTGCCATGATATTTGCACATTCGATTAGGATTTCTCTGAGTCGGATCAGTCTGTAAGGGTTGGGTCCACTTAGTATCTTTGATCCGCCTGATGGCCGATACAATAGTTGATGCATCAACTTTGAAATTGTACTCCAATAGTCGTGGTGCTTCTTTGGGCTCGACGTTTCTTTCGAAACCACTATTTCTCATTAGCCCTCGGGAGCTCTGTCCTCGATTTCTTCGATTACTTCGGACGGAGTTGCGTCCAGGACCATTTTTTCTTCGATTTTCACCATATGGTTAATACCTATCTCTGTTCGATCGTGGTTCTCTATCGATATCCCTTTGAAGTATGCCAACAGGCCTGTTTGGATAAACGGACCCGGAAGGAGCTTCCAACTGATCATCCTTGACCCTGATTTTTGACTGGTACCGATTGTAGACATCAGCCCAGGTTACAGCTGGGTATTTGATCAAATTCTACTTTAACTATTGTGAGGCTGCCGAACATCGTATGTTTAGCCCTTGAGTAAAATCCTTAACGGCCCAATCATATCCGACCGAGGGTAGGTCCATATGTTTCACCTGGAACTGAGATACAAACTCTCTAATCATCTTGTTGTCTTTCTGCTTCACTTTGAAGAGGTCCGACGTCCTACTCTCGACCTTTATGGCTCCGACGTGTGCTTTGATGAAGGAATCTGCGAGCATGGAAAAGGAATCATTGAAATCGGACGGCAAATTATGATACCATATCATCGCCCCTTCGATAAGGTTTCTCCGAATTTCTTCAGCACAACAGACTCAATCTCATCATCCTCTAAATCGTTACCCTTTAATGCTCATATGTAAGAAGTGACATGCTCATTAGGGTCGGTAGTTCCATTATATACAGGAATTTCTGGCATGCGGAATTTCTTTGGGATGGGCTTAGGAGCCTCGTTTGGGGAGAAAGTCTTTTCCACGAACTTCTTCGAATTCAAGCCCTTCAGAATCGGTGGTGCCCCCGGAATTTGATGAACTCGGGAGTTATACGTTTCTACTTTTTTGTCATTTTCTTGAATCTTCTTTTCCCCTAATTCAATTCGCTTTGTGAGCTCCTCGAGCATTTTCATAATAGCGTGGTCAGTCCCTGATTCATTCACGTTTGACCTCTCCGGTACTGGTTCGGCCATGAACAACTTCCAATGAGGGCACGAGTTCGGCCATACTCGGTTCATGGTTCTGATTTTGGAGTTGCGCTATGGCAGCTTGTTGAGCCTGCAACATTTTGAATACTAATCGAAGGCTGACCATCCTCGCTGCCCTGTATATTCTGACCGGATGATCGAATGTCTCTGCGGACATTATTTTCGAGGTCGACACCCAGATTTGCATTCAGGGCAACATGAGAACGGACATCGATGGGGTTTGCAACCGGTACTCCCTCGAGGTCAGCCTGAGGTACTTCATTCCCTGGGTGGCTATGTTATCGTTTTCTCCATAAAAACCAAGGCCATTATTGGTGTGTGTGGGCACTGCTTGAGAGTTCGACATGTTGATCCTAAAATCAAAATCACTTACAAGTACAAGCATAAAGCAGTGTGTGTCATAAGAATTAGTACCAGACAATCACTATTATCCTTAGCCCCACGGTGGGCGCCAAACTGTTTACCTCAAAATTGGATAATAATTAAATTTATAACTGATTTTAAGGATATGTGATTTTACTTGGCACAAATTGATAAATATAAGAATTAACGTTAGAAATTGAATGTGAAATAAAGCAAACCTATATGAAATGTATTTTGGCCCTCAAGCTGGATCGCCCTCGAACCAAATGAATATATAATTGAAAAGGATGAACTGAACAACAGAATCAGATAGCTTAATAAAGAAAATGTATTATATTGGTTTGTTATGCCTGAATGTGATTATTACAAAATGACTGGAACTCCCCTTTATATAGTAGGAGAGTTGTACTTATAGTGCAATTCTAAGTACAGAAGGAATCTTATGATTGGTTAAATAAACGTTCCTGATTTGATATGTGCCAAGATTTCCGCCACGATCCTTGCCCGATCACAGATATCTCGGCTTTCCGTTATTCGACTTAGCAGGCTTTCTTTGGTCTTGCTCGATGCCTATTCCGTTTGTTCTCCTCCTCGACTGGTCTCGGATATATCTTCATGTCGCGATCTGACGTAACATGGGACCAATCCTCGACCTACTATTCTGGTCTCGATTAATCATACAAAACTGGGCGAGCCCGGTTTTGACCTTATACAATATACCTCTAAGCAATTGAAAATATCCAATTATATCACTAGTCAATTTAACATGTCCAAATATACTCCGACTGGCTTTCACCATATCAACTAAATCAGATGAATTATTTTCAAGGTGAAAAAACTAATGGGAGGGACATATATTTGAAACTGTTGGGCTAAACTAGCCCAAATACACTCTTAACATGGTGTGATATTATCCGCACAGTTTTTCTCAAAAGGCATCACACCATTAAGAGATCCCTACACCTTATGTAGGCTCCCAATCTTTTCAGCTACCAATGTGGGACTTTATTCACACACCCAACAATCTCCCCCTCGAACTAAGTTCTACGAGGCTCACTACAACGAGTCACAGGTTTCTCCCTCGAACTAAGTTCCATGTGACCATTGCCACGATCCACGGGTCAATTTTCGAGATTCACTATGTGCCGCCCACATTGTTAGAGTATTATGGCAGCCAAAGCCCGCAACAAGCTTCTTCTTGTGTGTGCATCGCCACCACACCATCACTTTGCCATCTCCATACTCGTCCCGCCGAACCTGGGATTTGATACCAGTTGTTGGGCTAAACTAGCTCAAATGCACTCTTAACATGGTGTGATATTGTCCGCTTTGGTCCAAGCCCGCACGTTTTTCCTTAAAATAACTCACACCTTTAAGAGATCCCTACACCTAATAGAAAAAATGTATTTAAAAAGACATTGCAAGTGTTGTGTAAGTATTTGGGATACTCTTTTTGATTAACAAAAGGTTGACTAATTAAGAATGATTAGGGGCAGTCTGGGTCAAATTAGAAATTAAAAAAGTTTAGGGTAAAATTTAAAATACTAAAAAATAAAAAGAACATCTTCTAATCCAACTTTTCTCTTTCTTACCTTTTCAGAACCAAACACGATTTTCCCCCAAACTTTTCCAACTTTTCTCTCAAATTCAATCTTCAAAATCAAGAGTACTATAGGGCTCTAAACCTCGGCTCCATTCCGTTCAAATTTTCTTTGAAGTTGAGATTACATCATCAAGGTAAGCTTATTTTGCTTTTTTCTACCATATTGATTAACCCTAAACTTTTTATTCAACCCCGAAATTGATTTTTTTGGGTGTTCTTATAATCTTCTTGTTGTTGTGTAGGTTTTGTACCTAAATTATAGAGTTCTTTTATAGTTGATATTTTTGATCGAAAATTTAGTATTTTTATGTCGTTTAATTGTAGATGTTGATGTTGTTGTTCCACATGCCTATAAAGTTAGTTGTCATGATGTTGAAACGGCTATATTGCTTTATTTTTGGTTTGTTGAACGCTTTCTTGCCCAGATGTTTCAAACATGTCAGTTGAGTGTTTGAAACATCTTAAGATATTGTTAAATATTCATGTTGTTATTGTTGTTATTATATGTTGTGAAGTTACTACAATGTTTATCTAGGTTAGGTTAATGATATTTTGAGCTGAGTGTTTGAAACATCTCATTAAGATGTTTGAAGCTTCATATAAGATATTTGAAACATCTGTAAGGATGTTTAACAATCCATGAGATATTTCACCAAAAGATCCTGATTATCACAATGTGATGGTTAATTATTTTAGCGATTAGGAAAATTATTGATATAGACGTATATATCAAGAAGTTTGGAAAACTAAATATAAACATTACGAGCTTGCTTTCAAACTCCATCTAACTAGCTAGAAACTTAAATTACGATATTGTGCTTAACATTTGTAGATGGAAGAAAATTGATTTTGCCTCTTAAGCTCAATCTTTATGACCAACTTGCAGGTAATTCAATGCAGTACCTTCAGAGATGTTTGAAATATCTCAGTAAGATGTTTCAAACATCTGAGTAAACATCTTACTGAGATATTTCAAACATCTTATATGAGGCTTCAAACGTCTCACTGAGATGTTTCACCAAAGAATACTTGAACAATTATAGTTTTTTTTATGTGTTAGGAATAAATTAATTATTTATTTGTATTGATGTTCGTTACTTATTTGTGTGTGCAGATAAAATGGAAAAGGAACGTGTGTCAAAGACAGGTGGAAGAAGAAGAGATAAATCTCCTCCCAAAAAATCTAGCAAAAGAATTAAGACATCTCATAAGGATGAGTTACAAAAATCAATTATAGCTGAAGTAGAAGCCAAACCCCTTCAAGTAGTAGGAGGAAGGAATGTTGGAGAAGAAGAAAAAGAGAAAGAAAATGAAGAGGAAGTTGAGAAAGAGAATAAAGAGAAAACAAGGAATGTACTAGGAGGGAATGCTAGAGAAGAGGAAACAAAGAAAGAGAAAGAAAGATAAGAGGAAACAGAAAAGGAAGAAGAAGAGCTGAAACAAGGAAAGTAAGAGAAGAAAAGATAAATGTTGATGAAGAAAAATCAAAAGAGGAGACAGATATTGATAATGAAGCATCAGTAGCAAATACTAAAGAAGAAAAAGAAGGAGGAGGAGGAGGAGGAGGAGGAGATGAAAAAGAGGCAGCAGACATAGAGAAGAAAAAAAAAACAAAGAATGATAATGCACCTTCCCAATCTGTTAAAGTAAGCTTAATATGTTTTAAACATCTCTCTCTATGTTTGAAATTTCGAAACTTTTCTCTATGTTGAAATTTTGAAACATCTCTCTAGAAGTTAAAAACATCTATCCGGATGTTTAAAGTATATGTGTGGATGTTTGGAATTTTCCTAGGATATTTCACTAAACATAACTGTAAACAGATCTTGTAATAATTAAATTAACTAGTGAATTTTTTGCGTTTCGCGCGGTCACAAAAATAAATTAGTGAATTTTAAAAATTACTTTATTATTTTATTCATATAAGATTAGTAAATTCTACGTATTAATATTATTTTTGGTTAGCTCCAACACTTGTCAAATTATCAGTTGCCCAAAAAATAATTTAAAGGCCAAAAGAAAAGAATTATATTAAGACTACAACTATATATACTTATTAACTTTACATGTATACAATAGTAAAAAAAAAATTTGGTAAAAGTAACAAACATAAAGTAAAGCATATAGATAAAAACTTTGTTGTCGTTCATCCTTGGTAAAATTGCGTTGTCATTACTGTCAATCATGAAGCTTTTTTCCTTCGGTAAATTAATTAATCTTAAAATCATCATAAAAAGTTATATATCAACCATGTATCATTATACTTCTTTATTAAAGGACGACCGTAAGTAATTGTGATGATCCAAAAGGTCATCTTGTGTTTTAGAACTTGATTCTGCGTTCTTTAGCTTTAAAAATCTCACTTTTATTCTCCTCAATTTGCGTGCGTAGTCCGGGCGTGTTTCTGGAAAGCTTTTATGTTAAAAGTTGATGAAAATAGTAATTTTTTCCTTAAAAGTGATTTTAGTTGACTTCGGTCAACATTTTGAGTAAATGGACCCGGACCCATGTCTTAATGGTCCCGGATGGTCCGTAATAAAATATGGGACCTGGGCGTATGCCCAGAATCGAATTCCGAGGTCCCTAGCTCAAGATATGATTTTTTGTTAAAAATTGAAAGATTGAAAATCTAATGATTTTAAGAATTTGGTTAATGCTTGATCTTGTCGGTATCGGGCCCGTATTTTAGTTTCGGAGCCTGGTACAGGTCCAAAATAATATTTATACCTTATCTGTGAAATTTGGTGAAAACGGAATTGATTTGACGTGATTCGGACGTCCGATTCTGAAAATAGGAATTTTAAAGTGTTCTTGGGAATTTCGTGTGATTTGGTGCTAAATTTGTAGTTCTAGGTTTTATTTTGGCGATTTGATTGCACGAGCAAGTTCACATGATGTTTTTAGACTTGTGTTCATGTTTGGTTTAGAGCCCCGAGGGCTCAGGTGAGTTTCGGATAGGCTACGGAGTGACTTGAAACTTAGGAAATAGCTGGTGTGCTTCAGGACTGCAAATCTCGCATTTGCGAGGTCTGGCTCGCAAATGCGAGCCTCACATTTGCGAAGAAGCATCGCAATTGCGAGCATGGGTTGTGGGACTGGGACTCTCACATTTGCGAGGTTATTGTCGCATTTGCGATAGATTAATGTTCGAAATTGCAAACATAATGTTCGCATTTGCAAAGGCGGCAGAAATGTGATAGGTTCTTATTTGCGATACCTTTCTCGCATGTGCGTACCTAATTTTTGCTCGTTTCTAATTCTCCTACAAATACTAATATTTGGATGATTTTTAGTTATTTGTGCATTTTTTATTTGCATTGTTTTATTAAAAATATCAAAAATATTTTTTTTTACCTTTTATTTGTGTATATTAGTTTGCATTTTTAAATTATATATCCCAAAAAGATTTTTTTCTTCTTCTTGTATATCTTTTCTAGGACTAAATAAGATGATTAGGGGTTAAGGGATTGGGCTAGTGTATTTTAATTAAAATTGAGTTAAATTGGCCCAAAATTAGAAGCCCAAACAGCTCACAAACACGGTCCACATAGGGCTGCCAGGGGAGGGTCCAAACGACGTAGTTGTGGATCAAAACTATGTCGTTTTGGTTAAGTGACAGTAAATCTCATCCATTCATAGCCCCTTGATCCAATGGTCTGAATTTGATCTTCATTCTTAGTATTTAACACCTAAATAAGCCAAAATTTGCCCTCATTTTGCCCTATTATCTATTTCACTCCTCTCACTTGCCATCCCTCCTCTCTCTCTAACCCCTCTCTTAAGACGCCACCTCCACCACTGTCACCACCGTGCGCCGCCGCCGATGGTGCTCCAAACACCACCAAACTTTCACCCTCTCCAAGTCTCTTCATCCTTTACTCATATCCGAACCCCAAATCCTCAAACTCCATCTCAATCTCCATGAATCTTCAAAAAATCGAAACCCTAGCCGCCTATTTCTCCTCAAATTCGTCAAGTTTGAGACTTCACCAATACTTAATACCTACATGATTGTGTAGTTCTTCCCTAGTCTACCGTTCTTTCTTGGTTTGAAGTCGAAACTCCAGTGATTAAATTCCGGCAGGTTGCAGGTCACTTCTACTTTGGATGGAACGAGCCTTTCTTTTTGCTGAGTTCGTTATTGGACTTCAGTTTGATTGGAGTTGATAATGACGGGCCAGCAACAAGAAGAGCACGTCCGACGTCAAAAATTCATCCATCACTTCCCGAATCGCCACCACTGCTGCACCACCACTATCTCGGGCACTCGGTTTCTGGTGCACCCTAATCATTTATGTCTCTTTTTTTTTCTTTTTCTTTTTCGTTCTGCTTCATTGTAGTTTGCTTAGGTCTAAATTTCTGATTTTTCTTCTTTGTTCGTTTATGTATTTTATTTATCTTTAGTTAGTCGTTAGTTATTTTAGAGTTAGTAATGATTAGTCGTCGCTCGTTGATTTCAAATTATTATGTTGTTCGGATTCCCATCTCATAAGTTCTGCTAGTGGTGTTTGAAGTTAGTTTTAGATTCAAGTTTGTAAATTTTAGCTTCAATAGCAGTTTCTATTATTTCACGTTTAATTCATCGTGTTAATTAACTGAAGTTTCAGCATTTTTCAACAAAATCGCTGTCATTTGAAGGTTTAAAGGTTGTTTCTCATGTGATTATTGTTGTAGTTGATCGTTCACTCAATTAGGATCGGTTTGTTTGAGACGCACATGTTTGGTGGTCGAATTTAACATCAAGTTAAAGTGTTGTTAATATATATGTGGTATACTTTTGTTTGGTTTAGTTTAATTGTTTGAGTTTTGGTTTGTTGGTAAAGTTCCACCCTTTTAATACCATGTTCGGCTAATCCAAGTTTGGTTTGTGGTCCATTTCTTCTGAATGAATGGATTGAAGATAAAGGGGAAGGGTAGTAAGGGGGTACTTGAGTGTAAGGCCTTGTTTGGTTGCTTTTACTATTGAGGATTGTTTTGTACTGCCACGTTTCGTTTTATGTGAACCTATTTCCTTTTTGGTCTGTTCCAAAAAGTATGACCCCTTTCTAAAGTTGGAAACAATTTAGCTTAAATTTCCAACTCTACCCTTGATGAGAAGCTTTTATAACCACACAAATACTCTGGGCCCCTTTCTGACATGTTTAGGACCACAAATTTCAAAAGTCTTTATTTTTTCTTAAACTCTGTGCCCAGTCAAACAGGTTCAGATAAATTGGAACAAAGGGAGTAGTATAGTACTCCAAAAGACTGTCCAGATTTGGTGAGGAAAACTGTTCATTGGACAAAATCTGGTTTTGGACAGATTTTTGGTCAAAAATCTATCATTTTGGACAGATTTTTGGCCAAATAAAATCTTTCCCAAGAGTCCTTCTCCTCTCATATAAAGAGGAGGTCTTTTCACACTATCTACACACTCAGATAACATCTTGAGAGTTGCTTGAGCACACTTGAAAAAGACATCTTTTTCACACTAAAAAGACACAACTTTGAGAGTAGAAAGGAGCAGCTGAACAACTAAATAGTAAGCTGAAAATTCTGACTTGGCGAGTGTTTCTAAGAGTGCAAAAACCTTGAGAAAAATAGAAGGATCCCCTAGGCAATTCATGAAGTTGTTAGCTACTAGATTCAAGCATCCTTGTTGAGTTTTCTGGGTTATCTTAACACTGAGTTGCTGCTGTCTCTAAGAATAAGTGAGTTTCATGACGAGTCCAGCTCGTAGTCGACCGAGGGGGTACTGATTTGAGGGAAGCATAAAGGAAGACTCCGAAAGGTTATGTTAAAAGAGATGGCTATGAGACTAGTTTTATTGTTGTTTCTGTTGCTATTCCTGTTCATTCTATTGCTGTATTTTTATAATTCTGCAACTCAGGTGACCCTTGAACTTTGCAATGCAGATTTTTCTATCAAATAATTAAAGATATGAGTCTGTTTTGCTCTTTGGATATGCTTGATGTACTTTACTAGAACAATTGAATGTTTAGCATGTTACCCGTATTTTAAGCTTGTAAAACTGTAATATTTAGTTTAATATTCAATTACACCTTACATATATACCTAATAAAACTTTTTGTTAAGTTCCTTATTCATGGTGAATAAGCATTTTCATTGTCAGAACCTTTCTCTTTGCCTTGGCTTCATTTTTGAGTTGTGTTACCTTACGAGGCCTCTTAGTGCTAAAAACATAACTGATAGTAATACTTATTTTCTTGGTTAAGTTGAGTTAAAATTGGAAAATAGTATATGATATAATGAGTGTGCTGGCTAGAGGAGAGAACTAATGAAAGAATGTCTTAATGTGTCATTACTATTTTGAACTTCTATTTGGTTGAGCTTAATGCATACGATTTTCTCAGTTTAAATATCTAGGAATCCATGTTCTGTAATGCATTATTTTTAGCTACATGTCCTAGTTGGGTTTACATCAGTTTTAAGAATACTCCAGGTCACCATCACCTTCGGATTAAGTTTGCTAGCCATATGTCTTTCTTTAACATCAAGGCTACCGAAAAATTTAGTCTTATCAAGTTTAAAGTAATAACGAGTTTTGACTCTGCCTTTTAAATACTAATCTTCATTATTAAAAATAGTTTTCATTAATGAATTAATATAAGCGATAAACAATTTTAGGCATGTTTGAGATGTAGACCATGTGTTCATACACGATCCTTGATCGATATTTATTTAATAAAGTAGTCATGTATGCATTTTCGCTCCTTGACTCTTTAATATTAATTGTATTTAAATCATGTGTACAGACACGTTCCTTGATTTAGTACCTATAATCAATAAGGATGTTGTGTGCTTGCATGCTCCTACGCCAAAATTATCAATTATTAAGAGACCATAAACAATAATAATGCAAGGCGAATAAAACACACTTTATCCAAAAATAATTCGAGCCATTTGTTTTAATCAATAAAAGCGATCGTGCTAGAACCACGAGATTCAGGGAGTGCCTTACACCTTCTCCCTAGTCAATAGAATTTCTTACTCGATCTTTAGTTTTTGCGAACCAATAAAAATAGAGTCAAACCTTCCTTTGACTAGGGATTCAAATAAAGGTGACTTGGAAAACCGAAAATCAATTCCAAGTGGCGACTCTATAAATAAAATAATCCTTACTCAATTCTGTCACTTTAATTGGGAAAACCCTTTAATCCACATAATATTATTGTGCGGGTAGAAAAGGGGTATGACAGCTCTGTTGACTCCGCTGGGGAACTATAAGAATTCGAGCTTGTACATTGGTTAATTTTTGGCTTTTATTATTTTTGGATATTACTGTGTATGTGAGCCCAATGTACTAATTTTCGCTCATTTACTATTTTAATATTATTTTAACTGTATATATAAATTGTCTTCTCTCGCACCCCATCTGAGTCTCTGATAAGTAATAGTGTTGTGTGTGCTGACCAGCTCCACAAAATTTTATGTCTGAGATAAATGCAGTGTGCAGGCCTGATCCTGGTGAAGGATTTCGCCACACATGTTTAGGCGGGGAGAACCACCAGTAAAGCCGGAACTGTTCTACGGCCGGCACGCTGACGCTCCTCGGCTTGGGTTGTCCGCCAGAGTAAGCTAGGTCTAGATACCTTCTCCTGTAAGATTTAAAAAACCTAGATGAACAAGACACACGCCTGGTTATCCCTAGTAGGATCTTTTTGTTTAAACATTCAACTTAGCGAAGCTCGACACAGGGATCGGGCTTGTATAGGACAACTATCCTTTTTGAGACCATCATTTTCACTTATGTGTCACTTTCTACATCATTTGGAAGGTTTGTTTACATTGTTGACCAGCTTTAAGAAAATTGGAGCGGAGTTGAGAAAAAAAAAATCATTCCCCCCAGAATAGTACAGATACCCAATTTTCACTAATATATATATATATATA
>ML408744.1:0-12805 GCA_005239525.1 Nicotiana knightiana
TATATATATATATATATATATATATATATATATATATATATATATATATATATATATCATATGTGCAGTGTTATTATGCAATTTCGTTTCTTTATTAACTCATCATGTGTTGAATTGTAGTGTTCCTCCGTAAATTTTAAGATTTTTATGTTGTAAATTTCTCGTGTTGGCTTGCCTAACAAGTGCAATGTTAGATGCCATCACGATCCCTACGGTGGGAATTCGGGTCGTGACGATAATTAGGCCATACAAAAATCAACTACAAATCTCCTCCTCCTTTTTTTTTTTTTTTTAAATTTTTNATTTGTGGATTAAAATTCAACAAAAGAACTCTCAATCTTTTAGTAGTAACTGTTACAGATATCCATATGAATTAAACAATTTGGACATTGATTAAAGTATAAGAAAAAGGTGCAAATCACTTCTACGAAAAGAAACTCTACTTTTATCTAACAGAAGTATTATGGCGCATTTTCCAACAAATAGCTTGCAGTTCTAATTTAGTATTCTAGCTACAAATCTCCAAGTTGAAGCTACACTTTTAGACTATCGCTTAGAATGTCTTTTACAATATTTTTTTTTTTTTCGTCACCCTTTTTTCTTTAAATTTTCTTGACCTCTACTCAAGCAATAGCTTGTTAATTGTGGAAAACCTCTAAGAAATATTTATACATTATAATAAACATTTAGATATACAAAATATTTTTAAAAAATTATATGAATGTACTAAAATCGTTTGAGAGCTCGGGAATTGGCGAGTTTCAGTGGGTTTTGAAGATAGGATCATAGGTAACGTTTTCTAATCCTAATTCGTTGTTAGATAACTAATCCCCGTTGTTTTCTTTAGTTTAATTAACAAAAATAGGGGAAAAATCATGGGAACTTAAGGGGTTTTTGGCATCGTATTTCGATGTTCTGGTCGAGTAAGTTCGTGAGTGAATGGGTGTCCGGAAAATATAATTTTTACCCGATTCCGAGATGTGGGCCCGAGGGGCATTTTGGTCAAAATTCCTAATTTCGCGTGTTAGCTTAGAATATATTAGTTATTTTGATTTCTTGAAATGATATTTACATTATGCAATCGAATTGAATAGATTTGGGCCACCCGGAGTTGGATACTCGTGGCAAGAGCGTGATTATTGGTTGATTAGTACAATCGAGGTAAGTGGCTTGCCTAACTCTGTCTTGGGGAAATTCCCTTAGGCATTTATAACTAATTATTGACATAAAAAAACTCATGTACGTGAGGTGACGAGTACGTGCACGGGATATTCTCACTAGTTCCATTGTTTCCTTTTAGGATATACTTCATCTTCAATTCCTATTATTTTTGTTAATGGTTTAACTAAGTAGTGACTTAAGATTTATCAAGTCCAACGTTTTTACTGATTCTCCACTCGTTACTATCATTTGAAATTGGGTCAAATACCTTCCCCTATATTTGCCACCAGTTTTCCCAAACTTTTCAATTACGCTATATCTGATATACATCTCGCATTACATATTTACATTGGGACTGCGAGCTATGACCTGAGACTTTCCCTTGCGTTGTATTGCATATTTACATCGGGACTGCAGGCTATGACCTGAGACTTTCCCTTGCATTGTATTGCATATTTACATCGGGATTGCGGGCTATGACCTGAGACTTTCCCTGGCATTGCATTGCATATTTTGCATTGGGACTGCGGGCTATGACCTGAGACTTTCTCTTGCATTGCATTGCATATATACATTGGGACTACGGGCCGAGATTTGAGACTTTCCCCTGTATTGCATTGCACGAATATCTACTGATTTATATGTTGTACGGAATTGAGATTTATTACTTCGTTCCTTCCGGTTCACTTTACTTCCTGCTAATTATTACTGTTTTACTTAACTGTTAATTATAGTTGGTTATTTTTGCAAACTCAGTGGAGCCGCAACCTGAGCTCGTCACTACTTGACTAGGGTTAGGCTTGGCACTTACTAGGTACCGAATGTGGAGTACTCACGCCCTTCTGCGCATGTTTTTTCCATGTGCAGATCCAGATACCAGCGCACCATTCCGGAGTTAGTAGAGTAGCAGATCTTTGGGAGACTATGAGGTATTTCTGCAGCGTCTGGAGAGCTTCTGAGTCCTTTTCCTATCTTAGCATAGTTATAGCTCGTATATGAAACTACACTTTCGTTTCCAGTTTTGTATATTGAACCATAGAGTTTAGCTTGTGGTGTTGGTGACATTCCGAGTTTTGGGAAGTACAAAATGTATATGCTGAGCAGATACGTTATATCTAGTTGATATCTTTTCTGTCTTTATTATTATTGATTCTACCATTTTTCGCAAATTTCTAGGCTTATCTAGTCATAGAGACTAGGTGCCGTCACTATACCTTTCGGAGGGTAAATCGGGTCTTGACAAGCTGGTAGCAGAGCGTCTAGGTTCATAGGAGTCATAACATCACAAGACGGTTTATTAGAGTCTCGCGGATTGGTGCGGAGACGTCCGTATCTATCTTCGGGAGGCTATGTAGTTGTTAAGAACAATCAAATTCTTTGGAATTCCTTAGTGTGCTAGTTACCGTCATCAAATTCTTAAACTCTATTCTAATCTTTCTTGTAGATGGTTCGTACCCGTACCGGACGTACTGATGACCAGGCACACGAGCCCCCAGTCAGAGCCACCAGAGGTAGGGGCCGGGTGTTTCTCCCAGACATTTCCGCTCATGCGGCCCATTAGACATACCTGCGTACCCGCACTTGTGGTCCCAGGTGCGCACCTGTGGAAACTTACTTAACGGGCCAATCCCGCGCCTGCGACCACTTCTTCTGCACCTGTGGCTTCACATGTGCGATGCTGCTTCCGTGCCTGCGACATTGCAGCTGCGAAAAATTCCTCGCACCTGCGGACTACTCCCTACTCCGCCATATCTCGCTCCTGTGGAGCCCAGTCCGCTCCTGCGGAACCGCACCTGTGGCTCCCTTTCCGCAGATGCGAAAACACCAGCAACAACAACTTGCTAATTTACCAAAGTCACCCAAAACTTCCCGTCAATGATCCGAAATCAATCCCGAGCCCCTCGGGGCACCAACCAAACATACCAACACACCCCATAGCATTATTCGTACTTAGTCGAGCCTTCGAAACACCAGAAACATCACGAAAACACCAAATTTACATCAAATTCAAGCCTATGAAATTTGAAACTTCCAAATTTCGCCAACTACGCCGAAACCAACCAGAACACCTCCGATTAGACTGAAATTTTGCAGACATATCCAAAACGACATTACGAACCTGTTCTATATTCCAAAATTCCATTCCGACATCGACAGCCTAATTTCCACAGCCGATCGGAAATAAACAAAAACTAACTTTTGCCAATTCAAGACTAATTCTACACCGGACGTCACAAAAATATTATGAACACACTCCTAAGTCCCAAATCACCTAACAAAGTTATCCGAGCTATAAAATACGCATTTCGAAGTCGTTTACCAATAAGCTAACTCTCAGTTGACTTTCTCAACTATTAGGCTACTTTAAAAGGCTAAATGCCTAAACTCTCACCATAACCACTCGGGACCCAAACAACCTGATCCAACACATCAAAAATAGGATAGCGATATATAACAAATGCAGAAATAAGGGAAACGGGGTAAATCTCACCGAACGACCAGCCGGGTCGTTACATCCTCCCCCTCTAAAATAAACGTTCGTCCTCGAACGGGTCTAGAAACATACCTGGAGTCTCAAATAAGTGAGCAAATTTGTCTCACATCTCCCGCTCGGTCTCCTAGGTGGCATCCTCCACCGGCTGCCCTCTCCACTGAACCTTCACTGAAACTATATCCTTGGACCTCAACTTCCTGACCTGCCGACCCAAAATAGCCACTGGCTCCACCTCATATGACATATCACCCTCGAGCTGAACCGTGCTGAAGTCCAAAACATGGGAAGGATCACCAACATACTTCTGGAGCATCGAAACATGGAATACTGGATGAATACTCGATAAACTGGGAGGCATAGCAAGCCTATAAGCCACCTCCACAATCCTTTGAAGCTCCTCAAATGGCCCAATGAACCTGAGACTCAGCTTCCTGACCTTTCTCGAATCTCATAACACCCTTCATGGGTGACACATTCAGCAACACCTTATCCCCAACCATAAAGGACAGATCTCGGACCTTCCGATCCGCACAACTCTTCTGCCTAGACTGCGTCGTGCAAAGCCGCTTCTGAATCAACTTGGCCTTACTCAAAGCATACTGAACCAAGTCTGTGCTCAATAGCCTAGCCTCGCCAGGCTCAAACCAACCAACCGGAGATCTACACCTCCTACCATATAAAGCCTCATACGGGGCCGTTTGGATACTCGACTGATAGCTGTTACTATACGCAAACTCCACTAGTGGCAGAAACTGATCCCATGAACCACCAAAGTCAATCACACAAGAACGCAACATATCCTCCTAAATCTGAATGGTGCGCTCCGTCTGCCCGCCGGTCTGAGGATGAAATGCTGTGCTCAACTCAACTTGAGTACCCAACTCTCTACACGGCTATGCAAAACTGAGATGTGAAGTGAGTGCCTCTGTCGGAAATGATAGAAACTGGAACCTCATGGAATCTGACAATCTCCCTGATATAAATCTCAGCTAACCTCTCTGAAGAATAAGTGGTACCAACAGGAATGAAGTATGCGGACTTGGTCAGCCAATCCACAATAACCCATATAGAGTCAAACCTCCTCGAAATCTATGGGAGTCCAAATACGAAGTCCATGGTGATCCGCTCCCACTTCCACTCCGGAATATCAAAACTTTGAAGATATCCACCAGGTCTCTGGTGCTCATACTTGACCTGCTGATAGTTGAGACACCGAGCCACAAACTCCACAATATCCTTCTTCATTCTCCTCCACCAATAATGTTGCCTCAAATCCTGATACATCTTCGCGGCACCCGGATGGATGGAATAACTCAAACTATGAGCCTCTGCTATAATCAAATCTCGAACCCCTTATACATTGGGCACGCAAATCCGGCCCTGCATCCTCATGGCCCCATCATCACCAATAACCACATCCCTGGCATCACCGCGACGGACCCTGTCCTGGAAGAACAAGAAAATATGGATCACCATACTAGCGTGCTTTAATCTGATCGTAAAGAGAAGACCTGGAGGCTACACAAGCCAACACCCGCGGGGGCTCTGATAGATCCAATCTCACCAACTGACCTGGTAAGGCCTGAACATCAAGGGCTAACGGCCGCTCTGCTACTGCAAGGTAGGCTAGACTCCCCAAACTCTTTGCTCTGCGACTCAAGGCATCGGCCACTACATTAGCCTTGAGGAGCTCTAAGCATCTCCTCTGACACAAATTCAAGTCCTTCTGCATCAGCAGATACTAGAAACAACGGTGATCGGTGATAATCTCACACTGCACTCCATACAAATAATGCCGCCAAATCTTCAAGGCATGAACAATGGCAGCTAACTAAAGATCGTGCACTGCATAATTCTTCTCGTGCACCTTCAACTTTCTGGACGCCTATGCAATCACCCTACCGTCCTGCATCAATACCTCTCCCAAGCCAACTCTAGAAGCATCACAATAAACTGTGTAAGAACCCGAACCATCAGGCAAAACTAGTACTGGAGATGTAGTCAATGCTGACTTGAGCTTCTGAAAGCTCTCCTCACACTCATCAGACCATCTGAATAGAGCACCCTTCTGGTTCAATCTGGTCAAAGGCGAAGCAATCGAAGAGAATCCATCCACAAAGCGACGGTAATAATCTGCCAACCCAAGGAAACACCTAATCTCTGTAGCCGAGGACGGTCTGGGCCAACTCTACACCGCTTCTATCTTCTTTGGATCAGCCTGAATCCCTTCACTGGACACCACGTGCCCTAAGAAAGCTACCGAACCAAGCCAAAACTCACACTTGGAGAATTTCGCATAAAGCTTCTCCTCCCTCAATCTCTGCAACACAACTCTCAAATGCTGAGCATGCTATTCCTGGCTACGAGAATAAACCAGGATGTCAACAATGAACACAATGACGAAGGAATCAAGATAAGGCTGAAACATGCTGTTCAGCAATTGCATGAACGCAGCTGGGGCATTGATCAGCCCAAATGACATAACCAAGAACTCATAATGACCATATCTGGTCTTGAAAGCAGTCTTCGGAATATCAGAATCCCGAATCCTCAACTGATGATACCCAGATCTCAAATGAATCATGGAAAACACTCTGGCTCCCTGAAGCTGGTCAAACAAATCATCAATGTGGGGCAAGGGATATCAGTTCTTCACTGTAACCCTATTCAACTACTGATAGTCAATACACATACGCATGGACCCATCCTTCTTCTTTACGAACAACACCGGTGCACCCCAATGTGCCATACTAGGCCGAATGAACCCCTTATCCAGGAGTTCATGAAGCTTCTCCTTCAATTCCTTTAGCTCTGCCGGTGCCATACGATATGGTGGAATAGAAATAGGCTGAGTTCCTGGCACCAGGTCAATACCAAAATCAATATCCCTGTCAGGTGGCATGTGTGGTAAGTCTGCAGGAAACACATCTGGAAAGTCACGGACCACAGGAACTTAGTCAATAGTGGGAGTCTCACCACCGACATCCCTTACAAAGGCCAAATAAGATAAACACCCTTTCTCAAACATGCGCTGAGCCTTCAGGTAATAAATTACCCTGCTAGGCATATACTCGGAAGACCTCTCCACTCAACACTCAGACACCCCGGCATAGCTAAGGTCACGGTCTTAGCGTGACAATCAAGAACAGCGTGGCACAGAGATAAACAATCCATGCCCAATATCACGTCAAAACAACCATGCTGAGTAACAGTAGGTCCACTCGGGTCTCCAGACCCCCAATAGATATAATGCACGACCGAGACACACGGTCCACAACAACAGTATCGCCCAACAGAGTCGACAAATGAACAGAGGTGACTAGACACTCACGGGGCATATCCAGAAAACTGGAAAAATATGAAGAAACAAAGGAATATGTGGAACCAGGGTCAAATAAAGCCAAGGCATCACGAAAACAGACTGAAATAATAACTGCGATCACTGCATCTGAGGCCATATCATCTGGCCTAGCTGGAAATGCATACATGCGAGCCTGACCTCCCCCTGCTCGATCTCCTCCTCTAGGGCGGCCTCTGGCTAACTGACCACCACCCATGGCTTCCTGGGCGGGTGGTGAAGTGACTGGAGCTGAAGTCGAGGGCTGGCCTCTCTACTGAGAAGATCCACCGGAACGGCGGGGACACTGCCTCCACACGTGCCCGAACTCTCCATACTCAAAGAAACTCCCTGGAGCTGGAGGAGGAGACTGATAGAAACCCCTAGCACCTGCACGGCCACTGGAAGACTCATGCATAGAAGAACCCTGAACTGGAGGTGCTCGAGTTGCACTCTGAGATGGGAGGGCACCAAATGAAGTGCATCCTGACTGAGAAACACTGGGACGGCCTGAACGAGGAGGCCTAAATGAACGACCCCTACCCTGCTGAAACTGTCCCCTGAAGGGAGCACCACTGGAACAGCCGAACCACGAGGCCTCTTGGCCTCCCTCTCCTCCCGCTCCTAGCGGGGAACGAACTCGATATCTCGAGCTATGTCAAAAACCTACTCGAATGAAGCACCCGGTACTCTCTCCCGAGTCATAAGAAACCAAAGTTGATAAGAAAGACCATCCACAAACTTCTTCACCCTCTCCCTATCAGTAGGTACAATCTCAGAAGCATACCTAGCCAGCTCGGAGAACCTCATCTCGTACTGAGTAACTGATAACTCTCCCTGGCGCAGCTACTCAAATATCCTGCGCTACTCCTCTCCGTGGGAGTGAGGAACATACTTCTCCAAAACGATCGTGAAGAACTGCTGAACCAACTGGTCTACGCCTCTCGAGCGACTCCCACCATGTAAAGGCAGCACTCGCAAACTGAAATATAGTAAATGAGACCCCACTGGTCTCCAAAATACCCGCGGTACGCAGTATCCTCTGGCACTGATCCAGAAATCCCTTAGCGTCCTCGCCCTCTGTACCGCTAAAATTCAGAGGCTGAAGTCTGCTGAATCTCTCCAACCTACGCTGCTCATCCTGGTGCCTGAATACCCTGTGCAGCATGCTCAGGTTCCCGGGCAGCTGGAGTATGATTGCCTCCCCCGACCTGAGCTGTAGTGGCAGTAGAGGACATGGCGACTGCTTGAGCCAAACTAGTGCATACTGTCAATATTCGAGACACGGTCTCCTGAAAACCCGGAATAACCATAGGCACTGCTGGTGCCTGAGCCTGTCCTGCTGGGACACCACCGAAGGGAACCTGATCATGATCAATAGGGGGATCCTGAGGTACTGCCCCGGCTGGTGCGCGGGCTGGCCCTCTACCTCTACCACGGCCTCGACCGCGGCCTCAACCTCTCGCTGGTCTAGTTTGTGGCTGGTCACTCTGATCAGTGCGGCGTGTCCTCACCATCTCTGAGAGAATGAAACAACGTAAGTTCTGATTTCAAGAATCAATAGATCAACACGAAAGAGTTTAAGAAAGATAGAAATGTTTGCTAAAAGTTTGGCAGCCTCTTAAAGATAAGTACAAACGTCTCCGTACCGATCCGTAAGACTCTACTAAACCTGCTCATGACCGTTGAGTCATATGTAACCTAGGTCTCTAATACCAAATTGTCACGACCCCAAATCCTAAACCGGCCGCGATGGCACCTATTGTGGAACTAGGCTAGCCAATAATCACATGTTCACAATTTCTTTTAAAATCCCATTTCAAAAATCCGAGCATTTCATAAATATACAAAAATTACTGAATAAAGTAGGTCAACATTATACAATACTGCCAATCCCAAAACCCAGAGCCAACATGTCATGAGCATCTAGAAGAATAAGTCATAATTTACTGTCATAATACAAATCCTTCGAATGAAATCTAGATACAACAGGGAGGGAAAAATAGGGATGCTGCGGACGCTAAACAACTACCTCAATATCCCGCAAATCTGGCTCCACTGCGGAATAAAGAATAACGCTCGATATCTGCTCCTGAATCTGAACACAGAGGTGTAGGGAGTAATGTGAGTATACCAACTCAGTAGTAATGAAAATAAATCAGGTCTGAACAGCAAGAACACATAAAATCAATGTCATCAAATCACAAGAGGCACAACCTTACTTTCTATAGTATAACATAGATGTATGAAATCGTCATGCCTTAAAATCAAATTCCGAAAAACCCTTTTAAAATGTATATTTTTCAACAATTTCAACTGAAAGGTTTAGTATAAAAATGAAATGAATCATATAGAGGCCCCTCGGGCAAAACGTATTTCATAAGCTCAGTGTGAAAGTAGTAAAGTCATAAGCAGCCCCTTGGGCAAAACATGAATCATAATCAGCCCCTCAGGCATGCCTCACAGTCACTCGGAATCATTCCCTCAGCACCTCACAGTCACTCATTGCCTCCCAATCGCTCTTCACTAGGCACTCGGCAGTCGACACTCGATAGGTACCTGCGCTCACTGGGGGTGTGTACAGACTCCGAATTCGGAAGGGCTCCTTCAGCCCAAGCGCTAATAAGCAAGCCAAATCATGGCATCAATTACTCTCAGGCTCTCGGCCTGTCTCATATCATAAATATCCTCACAACATTGGCCCTCTGCCTCACTCAGTTAGACACTCTCGACACGCCACTCGTGCCATAATAAAATGGGTTTCTCGAACCAAATACTGTTTCATTTCAAGAAATCGTAATATCATCAAATAGGAGTGTCAACAATTTAACAAGAAAGACTGAGTGTAAAATCATAATTTCAAAGTAGTGAGAATATAAGAAAAATAGCCCCCAAGGGGTTAAAACAGATCGGCACTAGGCCCCAAACATGGCTTACAACCCAAATATTTCACAATTCTATAGAACATAATTTAACACAAGGTTTTGAGTAAATATGCAACTCTTCAGTTGCCGCGGAGAGGATCTAGTCCAATCCAAAACCAGTACGCGCCACATACTCGTCATCCGACATGTGCGCCATTCCAAGAATAGTAAGAAATACGATGTCCGAGGTTTCATACCCTCAGGACAAGATTTATAGCCATTACTTACCTCTACCGGGCCGCGATACTAGTCCACCATGCACTCGCCCCTCAAATTGGCTCCCGATTTCTCCGAATCTAGCCAAAACCAGTTTAACATCATCAATATATATCAAAGGAACTCAACCCAATCGAAAATTATCTAATTAAACAAGAATCTCGAAATTCAGCCAAACCCGAGCCCCGATCCCACGTCACGGAACTCAAAATTTTTTACATCACTAGAAACCTCGTCCTCCCAAGATTCTACTCATACAAAAATCATCAAAATCGGATAACAATTGAATACCCAAAACCTCAAAAGAATTTCCAATTCTCCACCCCCTTATTCCCAACCTTTTCCTACTCAAATCCATAAATTTTCAAGCTTAATCCGCAAAAAATAACATAGGAACAATGTTAGCAACCAAATAATTTACCTTTGCTGAAGAATCTTGAGTTTCCCTCTCCAAATTACCTCTGAAGGACTCCTCCCGCATGCAAATTGATGGAAAATAAGAAATTTTCGCGGAGGGCCCTTTTATACTGTTTCTGCCAGACATTTCCGCTCCTACGGACCATTAGCCACACCTGCGGTCCCAAGTGCGCACCTGCAGAATCTTACTTAAGGGTCCAATCCCGCGCCTGCGGCCACTTCTGCCGCACCTGCGGCTTCACAGGTGCGATGCTCCTTCCGCGCCTGCGACATCGCAGGTGCGACAAATTCCTCGCACCTGTGAACCACTCCCCACTAATCCAAATCTCGCACCTCCGGAGCCCAGTCCGCTCTTGCGGAACCGCACTTACGGCTCCCTTTTCGCAGGTGCGAAAACACCAGCAACAACAACATGCATATTTACCAAAGTCACCCCGAACTTTCCGTCAGTCATCAAAAATCAATCTCGAGCCCCTCGGGGCCCCAACCAAACATAAAGACACACCCCATAGCATTATTCCAACTTATTCAAGCCTTTGAAATACCTAAAACAACACGAAAACACCAAATTTACATCAAATTCAAGCCTATGAACTTTGAAATTTCTAAATTTTGCCAACTACGTCGAAACCAACCAAAACACCTCCGGTTGACCTGAAAGTTTGCAGACATATCCAAAACGACATTACGAATCTGTTCCAACTTCCGCAATTCCATTCCGACCTTGATAGCCTAATTTCCACTGCCGACCGGAAATCGCCAAAAAGTAACTTTCGCCAGTTCAAGCCTAATTCTACACCGGACATCACAAAAATATTCTGAGCACACTCCTAAGTCCCAAATCACCTAACGAAGCTATCCGAGCCATAAAATCTGTGTTCTGAGGTCATTTACTGATAAGTCAACTCTAAGTTGACTTTTTCAACTATTAGGTTACTTTAAAAGGCTAAATGCCTAAACTCTCACCATAACCACTCCGGACCCAAACCATTTGATGCAACACATCAAAAACAGGATACCGATATATTACAAATGAAGAAATAAGGGAAACGGGGTAAATCTCACAGAACGACCGGCCGGGTCGTTACACAGCAGCTACAATTAGAGGGGCACATGAGGTCCCTACTGTTACTCCGGACCTCCAGTAGACTTTGGCCCAGTTCATGAATGCTTTCAGTACTCTGTCTCATGCAGGACTACTTCCGATATCCCTAGCTACATCCCAAGCCGGGGGAGGGACACAGACTCCCGCAGCCCGTACTCTTTAGCAGAGGGTTCATATAGGGCATGTTCCAGAGTATATCCCTATGCCTCCTTGATGCGAGACTAAATTCCATAGTTTAACATATGATATACCTTACATTTATGTGCTTTAATGATAAAAATACACTTGTTATGTCCTTAATGGAGTTTATTTCATGTGTAGGTGAAGTGGAGATGGAAACGGAGCTAAAAGGATGCAAATACGTCAAAAAATACGAGAAAGGAGACACCCGGGCGACAGAGCCAAACATCCAGCCCTACCTGGCATTATCCAGGCGTTAGGGCTGAAACGCCAGCCCTACCCTTGCGTTAGCCAGGCGTTAGGGCTGAAACGTCAGCCCTAGCCAGGCGTTAGCCAGGCCTTTGGGTCCAAACGCCAGGGTCCCCAGTTCGGCGAAAAACCGAGTTTTGACGAGTTTAAGTGTTTCCCAATTGAAATAGAAGTCTCGTACACATTTAGGGTTTGTCCTAAGCTTATAAATAGACTCCTAAAACACAACTACAAGGGGGGAATTCGAGATTAGAGTGGATACGGACGGCAAAACATCAATTTGTACATATTTTCTTCATTACTTTGTAGTTTAATTATGCGAGTTATTTTAGATTTGATTCTTTTGAACATGTTTAGCTAATTTTTGGTAGAACCCGTTATGGAATAAACTTATTGTGATATTAATATAGCTTTGATTGGTTGATTAAACTCCATTTGTTCAACTACGTTCTTGTTGTAGTTGATTGAAGGGCCCTCAATTAGCTGTGCCTATTTATTATGTATCTACTTGAGAGAGAGTGCATATTTAGGTAATTGTTTGAACAACACCACTCCCAGAGTATAGACGAAAGTCATAACCGAGGGTTTAGAGGTTGGATTAGAGATAACGATACTTCGGGTGCAATCTAAGTGAACTGTAATGCAATCTAGCTAGCGTAACTTGAGAGAGTGCGTCTAGTAAATTATCATAATTACTTGAGAGAGATTTATGGTAGATAGAG